>PITA01003750.1:0-133989 GCA_004023965.1 Spilogale gracilis
TTTTTTTTTTTTTTTTTTTTTTTTTTTAAATATATCCCCAATCACAACTTGAACCTCATGGCTTTTACTTTATTATTCCTCTTGTTTATCATCTGCCTGTCATTGCTTTCTGCCTCTTTTGTTTCTTATGGGTATCCAGAAACCCATGAAATTCAGCTATCTTGTAAAGTTAAAGTCCCTTTTTTAAAAAGTAAGCTTTTTATGGTTGATTTTAAGCCACAAGTCATATCAAGACTGGTCTAAGCTGAAAGCTATTGCCAAAGACTTTTAGAAGCTTAGATAAGATAAACAGACATTTACAGAGGAATTTAAGATAGTTCTTAGAACATAAAACCCAGGCTTCAGGATCAATATCAGTTGGTTCATATCTTAAGAGGAATTCTATGTACAAAAATTGGATGAAAAAGGAAAATGGGGAAGACTACATGGGTTGCTTAAGAAGACTCTGAATCATACAGGAAACCAGAAGGATTTAGAAAAGCCATGGAGCCATGGAATTGCTGAATTAAAAGCTCTCCCAGTAGTATTTTTCTTCAGATATCTTAGAATGTCCTTATTGATAATCAGAGCACAGCTTCCTAGTTGAACTGAACTGTGACTCTCCAGTATTTTTTTTTTTTTTTGTCTAAATCAAGTCCAGGAAGAAGATCACCAAGTTATCTCTGGACAAAATATTCTACTGATATTAGGCAGAGTTCTGGGTGATGAACCCATTGAGGTTCAGGTTGATCTTAAACTTTCATAATATCATCTAAAACCAGAAGCTAAGAAATACCTCAAGTCAATATAATAATCAAAAGCCAAATAGACAAAGAAGATTAGTCATACCTTATACTGGTCCCTGTGACACTGGTCAAAAAACCAGTGAGTGAGGATATAGATTTGTTTAGGACCTTAAGCACAAATAAACTCTGCTTCCCTGAGGTACCAAATCCCATACAACTTTATCTTCAATAGTAATATTATAATCACAAATTCTGCTTTCTTTGGTGCTCCTTTAGATCAACATTGTCAATACCTGGTAGCACTCCCCTCCCCCCCCCCCCCCCCCCCCCCCCCCCCCCCCCCCCCCCCCCCCCCCCCCCGCAACCTGGGGAAGTTCAGCAATTTACCGGACAATTCTGCCTTGGGGATTTACTGAGGCACGGTCTTTTTTTCCACAGGTTTTTAACTAGAACATTCAAGATTCTGAATTTTTTTTATACATTGTGTAGGTGATTTTTTGCTATGTTCTCAAGATGAAGTTCGCTTGAAGATTGACTGCTGTTTTTACTTGCTATTTTAGTTTTTAAAAGTTCTATTATTTCCAAAGAAAAAATACAGCTTTTTTCAAAACAGAGTGAATTATCTAGAACATAATTTATATTTTAAAATTTAATTTAATCTTACTATTTTTCAGTTTTTAAAGTTTTTATATAAATTCCACTTAGTTAACATACAGTGTAATGTTAGCTTCAGGTGTACAGTGTAGTGATTCAACACCTCCATACAACACCTGGTGCTCATCACAAGTGTGGGTATTCCTTAATCCCTATCAGCTATTTAACCCATCCCCCCACCCACCTCCCCTCTGGTAACCATCAGTTTGTGCTCTATGGTTAATAGTCTATTTCTTGGTTTGCCTGTCTCTTTTTTTTCCCCCTTTGCTCATTTCTTTTGTTTCTTAAATTCCACATATGAGTAAAATCATATGGTATTTGTCTTTCTCTGACTGACTTATTTCTCTTAGCATAATACTCTCTAGCTCCCTCAACATCATTGCGAATGACAAGATTTCATTCTTTTTTTATGGCTAATGTTCCATTTTATATTTAATTCCAGTATAGTCAACATACTGTGTTATATTAGTTTTAGGTATACAATATAGTGGTTCAACAATTCTACACATTACTCCGTGCTTGTTTTATTAAGTGTAAGTGTACTCTTCGGTGCCAAGGGTCCTGGGATTGAGGCCCGCATCTGGCTCTCAGCTCAGCAGGGAGCCTGCTTCCTCCTCTCTCTCTGCCTACTTGTAATCTCTCTCTGTCAAATAAATACATAAAATCTTTTTTTAAAAATGTGTACTCTTAACCCGCTTCACTGATTTTACCCATCCCCCTGCACTTCCTCTAGTAACAATCAGGTTGTTCCAGAGTTGAGTCTCTTTTCTTGATTTGTTTCTTTTTTTTCTTTGTTCATTTGTTTTGTTTCTTAAATTCTGCATCTGAGTGAAATCATATTATATTTGTCTTTCTTGACTGACTTATTTCATTTAGCATTATACTCTCTGGATCCATCCATACTGTTGCAAATGTTCCTTTTTATAGCTGAGTAATATTCCACTATGTGTCCACATATTCTTTATCCATGCATCTGCGAATGGCCACTTGGGCATCTTCCATAATTTAGCTATTGTAAAGAATGCTGCAATAAACATAAGGGTGCATATATCTTTTCAAATTAGTGTTTTCATATTCTTTGGATAAATACCCAGTAGTGGAATTACTGGATCATATGGTGATCCTATTTTTAAGTTTTTGAGGAACCTCCATAATGTTTTCCACAGTGGCTTTCCAGTTTGCATTCCCAGCAACAGTACACAAAGGTCCCTTTTTCTCCACATTCTCACCAGTGCTTGTTGCTTCTTGTGTTTTTGATTTTAGCCATTCTGACAGGTATGATATGATATTTCACTGTGGTTTTGGTTTGTATTTCTCTGATCATGAGTGATATTGAGTATCTTTTCATGTGTCTGTTGGCCATCTGTAGATCTGTGGAGAAATGTCTGTTCAAGCCCTCTGCCCATTTTTTTAATTGGATTATTTGGGGATTTTTTTGGTGTTCTGATCTATCAGTTCTTTATATATTTTGAATACTAACCCATTACGAGATGTCATTTACAAATATCTTTTCCCATTCCTCTGATTGTCTTTTAGTTTTGTTGATTGTTTCCTTTGCTGCACAGAAGCTTCCTATATATGTATGTCTGTATATGTATACACCCAATAGTTTATTTTTGCTTTTGTTTCCCTTGTCTCAGGCAACATATCTAGAAAAACATTTCTATGCTAATGTCAGAGAAATTCCTGCCTGTGCTCTCCTCTAGGATTATATGATTTCAGACCTCACATTTAGGTTTTTAATACATTTTGAGTTTATTTTTGTATGTGGCATAAGAAAGTGGCCCAGATTCATTCTTTTGCATGTTGCTGCTCAGTTTTCCCAGTACCATTTGTTGAAGAGATTGTCTTTTCCCATTGCATATTCTTGCCTCCTTTGTCAAAGATTAATTAACCATATAACTATGGGTTTATTTCAAGGCTCTCTATTCTGAAGAACATAATTTATCTTAAAGGGAATAAATTTTTACTTTTGATAGATTACAAGCCACTCAGAGCTTTCCTAGACAGATTATTAAGAGATAACTAAGAGCATTCTGGTTTTCACTGGTTGCTGAAATCAGTCGGTTCCCAACTTAAAAAAAAAAAAATCACCTATCCTATGACTTATTTAGTCCTTGGTAGCTGAACCTCTTTCCTGAGAATCTAAATATTAACAACAATTTTATGATTCAAACTCTTCAAAATCCCCATGTTCTATGTCTTCCTAATTATACATCTTTCTACCCATTTGTACATGAATGCCCTGGATTATCCCTTAGTGTTGTGATGCAAACCCTGGGAATTATCACAGATCAATTGTTTATTTCCACCTTTCCCTAGACCCATAATTTCCTTGTCTAAGCAGCAGCACCCAAACAAGTGGAGGCTTTTACTGGCTTGGTTTTAGGATGTTCTTTAATTTGATGGTGATTCATGCTGCATAATCTTTGTCACTTACTGAAAATAGATAAAATTTTCAGATGTGGGCTTAATTCCTATGAAATTTTATCACTTGCCCTGTCATAAACTGTATCCATCTTTGGATTAGTGTAAATTGTACTAATCTTTTCTCATTACTCAAAGGAAGGGAATCCCATGACTGTCTACCTTCTGTTCAAGAACTGACTATGCCTTGAACAGACCTATTACAAACATCCCTAGGAAATCCTGATTTAATATCATTTATTGATTGGCTGTCTATTAATTCTGAAACTGGAATATTTTAGGCAAGGCATGCCGTGACAGATTTCAATTAACTCTTAGAATATAACCTGTTGTCATGGGGTGTCTGGGTGGCTCAGTCTGTTAAGGGTCTGTCTTCAGGTCAGGTCATGGTCTCAGAGTCACAGGATAGAGCCCTGCATCAGGCTCCACACTCAGTGAGGAGTCTCTTGCCCTTCTCCCTCAGTTCCTCCCCCTGCTGGTGTGTGCTCTCTGTCTCTCTCAAATAAATAAATAATTAAATATTAAAAAAAAAAAGGAATATAATCTGTCATCAGAAGTAAATTTAGCCCTGATTTTTTGTGTAGAATTTTGCATACTTGCCAGAGCTTGCAAATTGGCAAAAAATAAGAGTTAATATATATACTCATACCAGGTAGGCCATTGGAGTAATCCATGATTTGAAATGCTTTAGAAAAGCAGGAGATTTAAAAAAAAATATTGTTATACTACACAACACATGCACTCATACACACACACTCACACATATTTTAGTCCATTTGGGGAGCTATAAAAAAATACCATAGGCTGGGTGGCTTAAACAACATTTATTTGTCACAGTTCTGGAGTCTGGGAAATCCCAGGTAAAGGTGCCAGAAGATTCAGTGTTTAGTGAGGACCTCCTTCTTGGTTTATAGACTTCCACTTTCTCATTATGTTTTCATAGGTAGAACAAGCAGGGGACTCTGTGGTGTCTCTTTTATAAGAGCATTAATCTGCTTCTAAGGCCCCACCTCATAATACCATCACATTAGAAATTAAGATTTCAGCATTTAAATTTGGAAGGTGGTCATAAAAATTCTATGCATATATCAGAAATTTAGCACTTTAACCATTTTTAAATGTACCAGTCAGTGGCTTGCACAGTGTTGTACAACCATCACCATGATCAATAGCCCAAGCTTCAAAGTCCCTGTGACCATTTTTTTTTAAAGATTTTATTTATTTATTTGACACAGAGAGAGAGATCACAGGTAGGCAGGGAGGCAGGCAGAGAGAGAGGGGGAAGCAGGCTCCCCGCTGAGCAGAGAGCCCGATGCGGGCCTCGATCCCAGGACCCTGAGATCACGACCTGAGCGAAGGCAGAGGCTTAACCCACTGAGCCACCCAGGTGCCCCCTGTGACCATTTTTAAAGGAGGTTATATAATTAGCTCCTTCTGTGTTTTTATTAATTAAAGTATAATTGAAATATAACATTGCATTAGTTTCAGATGTACAACATAATGATTCAATATTTGTATATATTTTAAAGTGATTACCACAATTAGTCTGCTAACACCCTTCATCATATGGGTTTTGAATATGTCATTTTGGTCATTGCTGGCTTATTCTCAGAGTAGATCAAAGCATTTCCTTTCTGGGCAGCTATGGTTTTGATTTTATGTTTCCAAATCTCCAGTGATAAAGGTACTCATTTTGTTGGGACTGCTACAAAATTTTGCAAAGCCTTGAGCTTAGAAACTGTCATTCTTTAAACAGTGTGCTTTCTGTATTCTTTCTTTTTTAAAAAAGATTGATTGATTGACTTATTCAAAGAGGGAGGTGGAGAGAGAGGGCAAGAGGAGAGGCAGAGAGTCTTAAGCAAACTCCGTGCTGAGAGTGAAGCCCCATGTGGGACTCGACCTCACCACTCTGAGTTGAAACCAAGCGTTGGCCACTCAGTCAGCTGTGCAACCTAGCCACTCCACTTTCTGAATTCTTACTCACTCCTAAGAATAAGCCCAACACCTGGATGCAATCTGTTCATAATTTGGATTTGGGTAAACATAAAATTGAACCAATTGCTGGACTTGAAACCATTTTTCTGAATGTCAACTAACTCCTTTTACTTCTAGTCCTTTAAAATAAAACATTTGGTTTCATCAGTCATTTTCCTTTATTATTAATGTGTGGTTTTTGGTTTTGTTGTTGCTGTTTATTTTTTTGTATATGGAAGATAGCATATCAGGCAGATAACCAAAAACTAAAACACCTTTTATGTTATACATAGGAGATAGGAAGGGGAATTTCTATAACACCCAAGATCACTCATAGGAGAAACCTCTATATAACTGAACTTTCACAGAGGTAAGACTCAGAAAATAAACCTGTGGAATTTATCAAACACCTGTCTCATGTTACACACCTTATAAACAGGGTTTACTATGTAGGAAATTTTTGGAATCTCCTATAAGATATAACATTTCATCTATTTCATTGCGTCTTTACTATATATTCTCCCACCTAGTGTCTAAATACCCCTGAATAGTACAAAACTATACGATAAGACTAGGCATCCACATAGGGGTATTTTGTCTAAGAACTTGTCATCGGGATGCCCCGTACCCTAAGTATCAAATTTGCAACACAAAAGCCTACTGATTACTGCCAGTAAATTGGACTTGTTATCCTAGTAAATTGATGCCTGTTTCAGAGTACTCAGTAGTCTCTGATATCACTCACTCTAGCTTCGGGTCTACTATTTTACACTCAGAAAAAGAGATCATTATGTAGCTTGTTTCAAGGAGGAAAAACCAGATCTCTGTCAAGATCTGAATTCAAGGGGAAATATGGATGTTTCTCCTTCTGTCCTTAGCCTCTTTATATCACTCTTTACTAAATGCATGGAAATCTCAACATGCTATGGTTCAGAGATTGAAAAGGGAGTTAAATAATGTCAGAAATCCAATAGATATTTCTGGGAATTTTATTATTACTAAGAGGGTCCAGGAAAAAAATAAAGGAAATTATGAGATTAGGTAATTTAGATAATATGCCCATATCTAGTCTGTAGGCTCTACTGTGGATGCAGTCTGTTCTCTTGAGTTAATTAGACAACCTTTGGTTTTTGGCTTAGATGTGGACTATATAACCTGATCATAGTATTCTTAGTATTTGACCGAGTTACAGTGTTCTAATATGTAACCTCTAGAATTTTAAAGGCCTTTTATAGTCATTGTTCTATCAAATGATAGTCCAACAACAAGAACAAAAGAAAACCTGATATATGTAAAGGTTGAAATAACCACCAACAGAGCTCTGATATGAAATGATGATTCTATTATCTTTTCCCCTTATGATAACTATCTATACTCCGTATCAGGATCAAAAAGGAAGGCCAAGTAATGTACCATCTTTTTCAACAGGACTTCAATAAGATTTTAGACCACCTATGTCAACTTGTCTTAGTTGCTTGTTCCAGAAGATTTTGCTTGGGAGAAATAATGCCATAAACCAATAAATAACTTCACCGATTACTTTAGGCATTTCTTACAGATCAATTTATTGCAGACAAAATCTGCTCACCTGTGCATACTACTTACTTATCAAACAGGAATTTACTTTCCAAGACTTGCTTAAAGACACTTGCTTTGTTATGTATACCAATCTTAAACTATTTTAATCACAATTTTTTTTGAATTCTGGTCATTTCTCTGCTTAGATAGACCTACCCTTAATCACTTGAACTCAAATTTCAAAGTTGTATAACTATCTCATTCTGACATTATTTTTCTAAGACACTGCTATAACTCCATCTAGGAGGCACTCTCCCTCAGTGCTGGAGTCCAAATATAAACTTGGTTTGGCTTTATTAACAAACTATTGGGTAATATTTTGAGGATTTCAGTAAAAAGTTACACAAATACCTTTAGAAAAAGATGGAATTTCTGTTTCTCAAAAGTTTTAGATTTCATGTTTTTGTAAAAGGGGTTATTTTAGGAGTTTGGAAAAGTATTTTATAGAGGTAAAAAACATTATTGACTTGTAAAATTTTCTTTTAATATCTGTTCAAAAACTAAGCATATTATGGAAGTCTAATAAACCAGAATTGTTGGTCTATAAATAAGGGTTAATTAGTATTCTTTTTAGTAAGTATGAAGTCATTTCCATACAATAAAAACATTTTGAAAGATGTAATGGAGGTGGGAAAAAATCAATTTCTGCTGCTTACTTAGTGGCATACATTTCCCAATCAAAAATAAGAAAAAAAAGTAGACAAGCTATCACTGACAGTGTGAAGAGAGAGAGGTATTGAGAGTGAAATGCAAAGAACTTTAGACACTAAGGACATTTAAATACAGATCGCATTTGGAATAAGGTTTGATTAAAATCAAGTTTGTTAAAATTAGTCCTATATCTATCAAATTGAGTATTGATTTTGTGTATTTATGTATTGTGCTTAACTGGAAGTTAAATGATGAAACTAGAGTTTTAGAAACTAGGATGAGGGGAAAAAGAGGGCAGTTAAGTGACTCAAATTCTTATTAAAAATCACTGACTGCAAGAAATGAAAGAACTTTAGATATCAAGAAGAAAAATTAGAAATTTAGCTGTTTGAAATAATATTGTAACTGACTTCAAACAAATTTGAATTTCTTCAAATTTTCAAATTAGGTGCATTGTTCTTTTCCTTATTGGAAGTTAGAGTTACATAAAGTTACTCTTTTATTTTTTACTTTGTCTATGTTATGCTATTCCAAATGTTTCAACTATGTAGGAAAAGAAAATGATTCAGAGAAACTATGATTAAAGAAGCTTTATAACTAGTATTCTAGGTGTTTTAAGAACCAGAACACATTAATAAAATTTATTGAAAAGAAATATAAATTTGGCCATTAACTATCTTAGCAGTGATTTTCATTTTAGTGCAATTATGCTTATATTCTTCTTAAAACTTGTGCATCACAACATACTCCTTTTATAAACCCTGACTCTCAAAATATCTCTGTGAGATAGACTTAAAAAATATGTTTCACTATTAATAAAGTGATAATCATTGAAGTCAAGTGGATTGGACAATATTATACACAGTAGAAATGTTTTGCAAATCCTTTCTGTACTTTATTCATTGTTGATATATTACCAATACAAACTATTCTTTATAGATGTCACATTTTAAGGATGTGACTAGAAAAACAAATCAGTGATATTACATGCTGACAATATTTCTTTAGTAGAAAGCATCTCTGTTGTCATCACTATAAGGAATCATACTTTTCATGTTTTAATACTCAAGAATATTCATGATAACCAGAAACCCAACCTCATTATGACCAATGTGAGAGAAAGCATCCCTTCCTACAACAAAATTAAGAGTCCTCCCTTGAAACCAGTGGGTACCGTTTACTGGTTGACTTACACCTGGACAGTTTGGACCAATCACTATGGAAAAAAGGATGGATTTACCCTAATTGCCTGAGGCCCAGTTCATTGCTGGAGCTGCGGCTGTTATCTCATAATCTTATAAACCACATGGTTGCAGGAATGGATGTTGGGAAAATAATCACAACATAATGCTTCCTGTCTCCAAGCTTATGTTTATGTTGCTTCTCTGGAATTAAATGTGGACTCCTCCCTTCTTTCTGTTTATTGAAATATTCTCATCTTGTAAGGATAAGGTAAGGACTTATCTTCCTGCTACACATCACCACTCTTTCCTTTCTCTGCTAGACTTTTATTTTTGTACCACATAATGTATGTCTGGATTACATGCTTCTATTTAAAGTTGACCAGATATTTCTCCTTCCTTCTTTTTAATGGGTTGGGAAAAACATACTCTCATTTGTCAGTGTGCACTTGTTTCATGTGGGCCCCTTTCATGTTCCAAGCCAGATTGTATGCTCTTCATGGCAGGAATTTGCCCCTTTTTCCCCTGGCCTCATAGATTTGGAATCAGAGTATGCACAGCAGATTATTATTGTCTAATTCTCAATGATCCAAAACACAGCACTGCTTATTGTTTTTATGTTCTTGGTTCTTAACATTTTCAAACTTTTAGAGTTTATATTTGGTTTTATCTTAAGATGGTATTGATTTTAGTAAACATAAAAACAAAAACAAAAACAAAAAAATCCCAAACCTTTAAAAGGTCAGTTCGATCACAGAATACTCTAGTCTTAGCTTCATATGTCTCATGTTGAATAAATATATGTTATAAAGGAAGGAAGTCTATGTACAGAAATTATTTTAACCTGGAAAGTGATTCTCAGCCATGCACGAACTGTACTTAAACTCTCTTGAGTGCTTAATAAATATTCGGTCTTTTTACTCTCATGTTCATGTTTGCTTATTCATTGGAAAATTAAAATAAATCCCCTAATTTTCATAATGATTTGATCATATATCAATATTCTTTTAACTCTTCTGAGGAAGGTTGGTCAATGAAGCATTCTATAAAGGAAGGTTAAAGTTTTGTAACTAATCTGCATATAAAACTCATAATTTCAAGTACTTATAGTTTTCTTAGTCTTGTTCGAATGGCTATATTTTTTAATTTACTCTGCTTAATGCATTTTTAAATAAATTATGAGTTACCACAAGCCTTCTCTAAAATATTATTTGGATCATAGAAAAAAATTGATGTGCTGTAATTTATATAGTTCTTAGGAGTGTGAAACCTGGAGACACAAAGTCTGTCTTTGATTCCTAACTGAATGACCTTAAACACTAGTTGAATGACATTGGACTAGTTACTTCTTGTTACTCAATTTTATCATTTATAAAGTGGTGATTACAATAGTACTTATATCATAGGATCCTAATGAGGATTTAGTTTAACTTCATTTCTAAATAAAGATCGTATACAAAATGTCATCATAGAATTATAGAATTAGAGATAGTAAAAATCTATTCTTTATTGAAAGATGATTGCTCTTATATACCACTTAAGTCAGTATAATTAAAATGTCTAACTTATAAGTATGCAGGACATCTTTTTACATTCAAAAGGAATAAATTAGCTATCATTCACTTGGCTTGGAAGCAGAATAGAGAAAATAGCAGAAATCAGGGCAGTCTCTTTCCTTCTTTCTATCTTGTAGGCTGTTGAGGTCTCTCTGCTAAGATAACCTCTGTGTGTATCTGCTTCATAATTCTATTTTTGAAGATAGACTTCCTCTGTTCCATTTGCTTATAAGCCTAACGTAGTTATCCCCACCTTGGTATTGCATCTGTATTGGGTCAAATACCCAGCAGAGATTGACAAGAGTTTTTGAGTCCTTGGATTATTTTTGACAGAAATTGCAACTGGTCGAGCTTAGGTCAGGTGATTGCCCTCACCCAATGAACTAGACCCAGGGGCAGATGGTTTCCTGCCCACTCAGTAGGGACTCTGGGACCCACATTTCCTAAAACAGTAGTGCACCGACAGAGAAATTGACTAGTAAGTACCTGACAGATCTTTTTTAGAGATGGGCTTAAAGATTTAACAGAAGCCATGTGAAAACAAAATGGAGAATATCAGTTAACCAACCTAATCGATTTAGTTTTAAAGTTTGGTTGACATACATTTTCATTGATCACATTTTGTAATGACAAGAGTTTTTTTTTCCCCTCAGGTCGTTATAGAAATTTTCAACATAAGTGTAAGACTATGCTTTCATTGTCACAATTACAACCTTATACTAACCTTGTTTTTCACTCTGAAGAACTTTACAAAAATGATACACTTGGTTAATATTTTATCCAACTCTAGGTGAGTAGGAACACTGAAAATTGCCAAAACAAATTGAAACCATACAGGTAATTTAATTAGATACTGGAATGGGGCCTAGCCAACACTCTGAAAAGGAAGTAAATTCAAGACAATGAGAATATGCTATTATAATTTACTTCTGCTTCTCAGTCAGTGGACTTCTAATGTTGCTTCTCAGTGGACCTTTCCATGTGGCCCCTTAGCTTTACTCTCGGAACTAGACTTGGAGAATGATGGCAGTTCTGCATGCCCTTAGAAGAAAGTGGGCTCACACAAGATAGTGAATCTGCTGGCACCTTGATCTTGGACTTCTAGCCTCCAGAACTGTGAGAAATAAATGCTTGTTGTTTATAAGCAACTCAGTCTATTATATTTTTGTTACAGCAGCCCAGATGGACTAAGTGTCATTCCCTGAAGCTGAAACGAATTCCCTTGCTGACCTTTTGTGAAGCATTTCCTTGACTTCGAAGCTCTTGCCTTTGGCAATACATCACAGCATTTTAATGCAAGGTACCCCTTGGAAGAGTATAACTTAAATATATCTTAAGTCTGGTAAACTTTGTGTGTCCACTTGGTTCACAGGGAGCTGCCCATTGCATCTTCTCTTCTTTCCTTGACATTATGGTGCTCTATTCAGACTTTTTTTAAACTTTTTTTATTTTTTCTTAAAGATTTTATTTATTTGACAGAGAGAAACACAGCCAGAGGGGGAACACAAGCAGGGGGAGTGAGAGGGAGAAGCAGGCTTCCCGCTGAGCAGGGAGCCCGATATGGGACTCGAACCCGGGTCTCCGGGATCATGACCTGAGCCAAAGGCTGTCGCTTAACCAACTGAGCCACCCAGGCGCCCCTCTATTCAGACTTTTATATTCATAGTTCTCCAGGCAGGAAGTAAGCATCAGTTTAGAGACTGTTTAAGTATGTCCTAGTCTCTTGGACTATTGCCAAGTTCTTTCAATGTCAGCCTGTGATAGTTAATTTTATGTGTCTACTTGAGTGAGCCACAGGTCCCCTGATTAAGCATTGTTTCTGGGTATGTCTGTGGGGGTGCTTCCTGATGATAGTAGCATTTGAGTTGGTAAACTTTGTAGATTTCCCTACCCAATGTGGGTGGGCATCATCCAATCCATTGCAGACCCAATTAGAACAAAATGCTGAAGAAGGAGGAATGCATCCCTTTTTACCTGCTTCACTGTTTGAGCTGGGACATCTCATCTTTTTTGTCATTAGACCAGAATTTATACCACCTGATTTCCTGGGTGCCATCTTGTAGATGGCAGATAAAGGGACTTGGCCTCCATAATTGTGTGAGCCGATTCCTCACAGTAAATCTCTAGACAGGTGAATAGATAAATAGATAGATCTATCTTTTATTGGTTCTGTTTCTCTAGAAAGACCTAATACACAGTCTTATCATTCTGCATTCAAGTGGCAGACCTGTAGTGGACATATCAGCATCTATCTGCAAGTTAGCAAATGTCCAGTCAAGGAATGAGATGCTAGAAACAGAAAGAATCACTTTCAACAACCTGTTCCTTCTGTTATCTAACTTGGTTTTCACAATTGAGTATTGAGATCTATTAGATGATACTATTTTCTTTACTTTACAAATAAGTAAATGAATACTCAGAGGTTAACTCTTTATATCAAAATTTTATACCAAATCACATATCTAAAAGAACTGTTGACCTCTGGAATCAATGTATTTCTTAGATATTGCAGGCTTCAACAAATATAAGAAAAATAAATCTCAAATAAGTGATTCAGTATTTAGTGGTTTTTTCTTTAAGTCTTTAAAAAGTTGCTAGAAAGGAAAAAAAAGACCTAATTCAATACTCATTTCTATATGCTTCCTACTTATTTTTCAGAGCTGTGACAGATCTGTCTTCTTTATTTTGACATAAACACTCTCTCCACAGTCAGTAGGAAATTAAGAAAACCTCATTTATTTTTCCAAGGTCCATTAACAAGTCCATATTTTATTTGTCTTCCATCTTCAATTTTGGCTGTGCTTTGCTAATAAGAAAAAGCTAACTTTTTTTTCTAGCAATCAAAATTCATTCACAATACTGATTTCCAATTATTTAAAGAACGAATTGCATTTTGCAATTTTGGCTGGTTTAAAAGTAGATTCAGTAAATATCTTGCCTGGAAACAGAGATAATAGGTTCATCATGGATATTGTCCCTTAAGTCAGAGTTATACAACAGTAGTTTGTTTAATCCTTTCCTTCCCCTTGCCCCTGGTAATGACATTTCATTAACATTTTAACTTCTATGGAAAAAAAAATTATTCCAGCTTAGAGCTTTAATAACCTACCTAGGGTTTGTTTTACGTGAGCCTGCATTTTTAAGAAAGAAGCTTCTAACAGGTTCTAATATTAGTTTTAATTTTGAATTCTTAGCAGTGTTTATTGACCCAGTGAAAATTTCAGTACTGGATTTTAGCCATATTTATGAAGAACAATCAAACCCTAACTGTATAGACTCAGGGTACAAAAGAAGATTTGTGTACCAGATTTCTCTTTGATCCTTCAAAAATGATCTTGACCATGGGCATCCCCCTAATCACTCTTACTTAGTAAATTTGCCACATAACACTCCCATTTCCTCTCTATTGGGGAGGGGGTACATGCTTCCATTCTGTAAAGGTTTACTGGGCATCAGTCCTCTGGAATTTTGAAATTAAAAAAATATTAAATTAATAGTCTTTTAGGATTTTTTTGAAGATTTACTAATTTTTAAAAATTAGCTTTAAAATGAAATAATAACTGAATTTATTAAATGGTGAAATTAAACATCAGTGATGTTACAGTGCATAACAAATGTGCATTTAGCTTTGCCCTCTGAATGAGGGAAGATGCCTTAGCATTTGATCTGCTGCCTTTATCACCCATCTTCCTCTTTCCTCTTCCTGTATCTTTCTCTGTAAAGTGATTCAGTCTTTACTCAGTTCTCAGTTTTATAACTGGACTTTGCTTCCCTGGATACAGATAGACACATGTTAATTTTCCCTTTCTCTTAAAAATGCTCTAATTGTTAGCTTTTCCTTTTTGCTCCAATTTTTGTCTCCCTTATTCTTTATATTAATTGACTCACTTTTCTCCTATAATGCCCTGTAATGACCACTGCTGCTGCTTCTCTCTGCCCACTTTTCAGGGCCACATTTACAGACTCACCTCATGCCAGGAAGGCTGAAGAGATTTTCGCTGAGTTTCCCTGCTTTCCATCTGTACTGCTTATCTGGGCTCAGAGGTCACACACTCTGAGGCCACCAGGCCCATAAAGTTGGGCTCATAAAGGTGTATTCTTATTTTGACTAGCCACCAGTACTTTACCTTTCCTCTGTAGTTTCGTTAGGTATATATGAATGAGCATATGGTCACATTACTGGGGACATTAGTCCAATCATTATCCTGTAGCCACTGAGCCATATTTTCTTCCCTTTTCTTCTCTGAATGATAAGGGAAAACTATTTTCTCCTTTTGAAAATGAAATATTTTTGTAGGGATGAATCTGTCTGGCAAATAATATCCTCAAATTAAAAAATTTCCTTATAATGCTTTCTGGTTTTCTCCCTATGTGTCTTCATTGCAGCTATTAAGCAGAGTAAGGGATCATTTTCCAGAACTTTAACATTTTTAATTATTTACTGCCCACCTCATGCAGGTTGCTTAAGATCTAGTATTACTGAAGACTTTCTATAAAGTTCAGTGTATGTGAAGTTCAAATAAAATTTAAATGAAAGCATCAATGACCACTAATGGCCACAACTAGCTTCCTTCCTTTCTTCCTTCCCTCTTTCCTTCCTTCATTCCTTCCTTCCTTCCTCCAGTAAGTATTGAGAAGGATTTTTAAATGTATTATTTTAGATGCTGAGTATGAATAAAAGGACAAGTAGTGAATAAAATAGACAGACTCTTTACCTTCCTGTAGTTAACTTGCAAGTTAGGGAGGACAGGCAATAAACAATATATAATGTAATGTCAAGTGGTAAAAATATGTTGTAGGAAGAATAGAAGGATAACTTAATCAAAACAAATAACATGTTGAAATCAACATTTCTTTTTGCAACCTGACTACCAAATATAACTTCTATGGGCTTTTCCTAAGATATGAACAGTGTTTTGTCATGTGATTTGTAATGGAATTTTTAAAGCATAAGCTTTATGCTAAAAATACATATGTAAAATATAACATTATGCCAAATCCCCAGAGAAATTTTTTGCACTACTGGTTACACTGCCACTATTCCGATCAAGAAATGGAATATTATCAGCAGCTCAGAATCTTCCTTCATGCCTTTTCTACTTCTTAACATACCTTTCCAATTCAGGAGATGTTGCCTCCTCTCTTGACTTCTTTGCCACCCATTAATTCTGTGTGTTTTTGAACTTTAAATAAATGAAGTTATAGAGTCTATATTCCTTTTTCTTTGCTTTCCTTCTTTGAGATTATCATTATTGTTTTACGTAACAATACTTAATTCTTCTTGCTAGTTAATATTACTTTGCATAAAATATATTATGATTTATTAATCATTCTACTATTAAAGACATCTGTATCATTTACAGTTTAGGGGTATCACAAATAGTGTTATAATGTGCATTCTTATAAATTTCTTTTGATGAGCATATATGTCTGATGAGCATATTTTTGTATCTTGCAGTATAGATACATAGGAGTAGAAGAGCTTGATTGTAAGTTATGTATATATTTAACTTTAGCAGTATTGCCAAACAGTTGAACCATTTTCTATTTTCACAACACCTTATAAGAGTTTGAGTTTTCCAAAATCCATGAACACTTGGTATTATCTTTCTTTAATTTTAGTCATTATATTTCATTGTAGTTTAACTTTACATTTCCATGATGAGTAATGATATTGAGCACATATTCATGTTTTTATCCATTTGATATCATCTTTTTTCAAGTGCCTATAAAAGTCTAACCAAAAGACAACTGACAGAATGGGAGAAGATACTTACAATGACATACCAGATAAAGGGCTAATATCCAAAATCTATAAAGAACTTATCAAACTCAACAGCCAAAGAACAAATCATCCAATCAAGAAATGGGCAGAAGACATGAGCAGACATTTCTACAAAGAAAGCATTCAAATGGCCAACAGACACATGAAAAAATACTCATCATCACTTAGCATCAGGGAAATACAAATCAGAACCACAGTGAGATACCATCTCACACCAGTCAGAATGGCTAAAATTGACACGCCAGGAAAAGACAGATGTTGGTGAGGATGCAGGGAAGGGAAACCCTCTTCTACTGTTGGTAGGAATGCAAGCTGGTGCAGCTACTCTGGAAAACAATATGAAGATTCCTCAAAAAGTTGAAAATAGAGCTACCCTACGACCCAGCAATTGCTCCATTGGGTATTTACCTTAAAGATACAAATGTAGTGATCTGAAGGGGCACATGTACCCGAATGTTTATAGCAGCAATCTCCACAATAGCCAACTATGAAAAGAACCTAGATGTCCATCAACAGATTCATGGATAAAGAAGATATGGTATGTGTATGTGTGTGTGTGCCATACACACATATATCATGGAATACTATGCAGTCATCAAAAAGAATGAAATCCTTTCATTTGCAGTGACATGGACAGAACTGGAGGGTATTATGCTGAGCAAAATAAGACAATCAGAGAAAGACAATTATCATATGATCTCTCTGCTATGAGGAATGTGAGAGGCAGGGCAGGGGTTGCAGGGGGTAGGGAGGGAAAATATGAAACAAGATGGGACCAGGAAGGGAGAGAAATCATAAGAGACTCTTAATCTCAGGAAATAAACTAAAGATTCCTGGGGGGGTAGGGGAAGGATAGGGTGGCTGGGTTATGGAAAAAAATAAATAATAAATAAATAGTTTTTATTCATGTTTTGAATTGAGTTGCCAATTTTTTTCTTACTGATTTGTAGGAGCTCTTTATATGTTGTAGGTACAAGTCCTTTGTTGCATATATGAATTGAAAATGCTTTCTTTCTCTTACTCTATGGCTTACTTTTTTAGTTCTTTTAAAGGTGTCCTTTGAAAAAAAAATTCTCAGTTTTAATGTAACCCAGTTGATCAGTCTTTTCTTTTATGGTTAGTGCTTTTGAAAGCCTATTCAAAAATTTTTTTCAACCTCAATATAATTTCCAATGACATCTTGTAGATATTTTCATTTACAAACTTTACTTTTAAACTTAAAATAAACCTGGAAAAGATAAGCAAGTGATGCAATATAAAAGTCAAATTTTTTTTTCTCATGCAGGTATGATATAGCCCCAGCACCACTTATTTATTTATTTATTTATTTAAAGATTTTATTTATTTATTTGACAAAGAGAAACATAGCTAGAGAAGGAATACAAGCAGGGGGAGTGAGAGCGGGCAGGGAGCCTGATGCGGGCCTCGATCCCAGGACTCCTGGCTCATGACCTGAGGTGAAGGCAGAGTCTTAACGACTGAGCCACCAAGGTGCCCCTCCAAGCACCACTTATTACAAAATATCCTTTCTTCATACAGGTTCTTGTCTCTCAAGTCCTGGCTGCCTCTATCAGGTCGGAACTCAAATGGTTATTTCTCCAGCAATTTGAACCCATTGAGTGCTCCATTTATCTGTTAATTTCTGTTTCTTTTACTGACCAGTCTCTTGTGTGTTGTGCTCAAATCCTAAAGATTTAGTAAATGTCTCAGAAGGAAAAACTGGAACATAGGATGTCAAGCTCATTCCAATAAACATTTTGTTACTTTGAGTGCTTGGCCCTTCAAGTCCTGGCTGCCTTGAAGCTTTCTAATATCTCTAAAATGATTTTTTTTTTAAAAATACCTGTCTTTTATAGTTGTTTTTGGTGTAAATTTTGATCTTCTGGTAGCTATTCTATCATAGCTAAAGGTGGAAGTTGATTTTCTTCCTCATTTTTTAAATTAACATATAATGCATTATTTGTTTCAGGAGTACAGGTCTGTGATTCATCACTCTTACACAATTCACAGCACTCACCATAGCACATACCGTTCCCAATGTCCCTCACCCAACCACCCCATCCCTCCACCTCCTTCCCCTTCAGCAACCCTCAGGATTAAGAATCTCTTATGGTTTGTTTCCCTCTCTGGTTTCATCTTGTTTCATTTTTCCCCTACCTACCCCTGTGATCCTCCATCCTGTTTCTCAAATTCTTCTTGTCAGTGAAATCATATGATAATTATCTTTCTCTGATGGACTTTTTTCACTTAGCATGATATCTTCTAGTTCCAGTCACATCATTGCAAATGGCAAGATTTCCAGTTTTTATGGCTGCATAGTATTCCATTGTATATATACCACATCTTCTTTATCCATTCATCTGTTGATGGACATCTAGGTTCTTTCCATAGTTTGACTATTGTGGACATTGCTGCTGTAAACATTCAGGTGCACATGCCCCTTCAGATCACTACATTTGTATCTTTAGGGTAAATACTCAGTAGTGCAATTGCTGGGTCATAGGGTAACTCTATTTTCAACTTTTTGAGGAATCTAGGTACTGTTTTCCAGAGTGGCTGCATGAGCTTGCATTCCTACCAACGATGTAAGAGGGTTCACCTTTCTCCACATTAAAGGTGGAAGTTGTAATGGCATTTTATGCCATTTTATGCCATTTTATGCCATAGAATTACATTCTCTGTAAAGAATGATCTAATGAGAAATGTCATTAATCTAGTGCTTAAAAAAACATGAGGGTAATATCTTAATTAAATCTTAAACTAGAAAGAAGGATTGAACAGCCCAAGAACGGCTGAGATACAAAACTAAGAGTACAACAGGTTCATCATAAAATTTGAGGGACAGGAGGAATACCATTATTCTATCAATACTAGAATATTAGACTATCAAACCAAAATATTAATGAAAAGAAGTTGACTATGTTGTTAATAACCCAATACAATTTAACAGACATTTGTAAATGTCTTTTATGAGAAAAGTTTTCACTTTCTTGCTGTGAGCAACCGATTATGTCCCTTGATGCTATTTCACCCATTTTCAATGAGAAAAAAAAATCACAGCTCTTTCTGAAGCAGATTCAGAGGAGAATGCTTGCTTATACCTCTGTAAGAAAAGCAAGAAAGTCTCTACTGTAGTGTCCTGACACCAGTTTTTACAACAAGCTGAATTTCAGACTTGTGAAAGACAGATGAAAATAAAATCATAACCTTAATGGGAAAACCTAAGTTTAAGACAAACCTGAGTAGGGACAGCTGTAATATTTTATATACAATGGAACATTACAGGCTGTTCAATAAGCATCTATTAAGCACTTTCTATATACCAGATATTGCCTTGTGTGCCGAATACAAAGATTATGGTTGGTCTCGCCTTAAAGAAGGGTTTCTTAACCTCAACATTTGAAATTTGGAGCCAGATATTTCATTCTAGTGGGAAACTGACCTGTGAACTCTAAAAAGTTTAGATGCATCATACACCCATACTTACTACTACATACTGGTAGCACCCCTTTGCCAGCTGTGAGAACTCAGAGTATCTCCAGATATTACCAAATGTGCCTGGCAGGCAAAATCACTTTCAGTTTAAAACCATTGCCTTAAAGAAATTTAAATCTAGTGGGAAACTAGATAATAGGAGTAATTATCTATTTAATTTAAATAATACTATAGTAATAATAATAACAGATAATTTAAATAATGCTACAAGAGTGGTGAATGGGTAATTCTTTAGGAGAAAAGAAGAAGGAAACTTAGCTATGTTTTAGATCCAGGCTGGGGTGTAGAAAGAGTTACTGGAGAATTCTGGATTCATTCTGAAGTACTACTGAACCTTAAATAACTCAGTTTTAAATTGCACAAATCCAATTGTATATGGATTTCTTTTTTCCTGCGAAAATTTTATTTCCATTTGGCCAGGGCTTGGGAGAGGGCTCCAGGTGGTTAAAATCTGCCTAATGGCAGCAGGGAGAGGGTTAGGCAGAAACCTTGACATCAGGGTAATGTCAGACAGGCTTGCTGGGCTCTGGAGATGCCTAGTAGTGCTTGAGGGTGAGCATTTTGAAGAGATACTCTCCCAGCCCAGCCTAAGAGCCAGCTGCCTGGTAGAGATGAGTCAGGTGGTTGCAATCTTCTTGATGAGTTTCACCTCTTCATCTAGGAAGTGGATCTCCAGGGAGTCACAGAGATGGGGTCTGTGCTGTCAGAACCCAGGGTATGCAGCCCCAAAAGGGCTTAGTTGAGGTCATTCTCCAGGACTGTGGTAGATTCTATGGCTTCTGGAGTTTTACCCACTCATCTTGTGATGGTTTCTGTACATCCTGAAAAAGGGTGCTGTTGCTGCTTTGATTTTGCTTGGTGCCCTGTACTTCTCTTCTGCTGACTCCAGAAGTGGCTCATGCCCTCCAGAGCCACATTGTCACTGTGGAAATAGAAGCTCAGGGAGAGGTAGGTATAGGAGGCCCATAGATTCATACTGATCAATGGTTGATGGTGACAACCACCTCAGTGGAATAATTCTGATAATCTGAGAACTCAGAGTTGATTGGCAATAAGGATCTAAGCTAAAAAAAATGGTTTGGTAGGCTCTGAGGTAGAGGATGGCTTAGAAGATTGTTCCAAAAGTTGCAACTGGGAAAGAGGTTAGAGGGTGGTAGGAGGCTGGAAGAAGGGATGTACCTGAGTCTGTTCTGTTTGAACACTGTTGAAGCAAAAGGCAGATTCCTGGGACCACTGAAAGCATTACCTATGCACAGAGTTTTTACAATATAGTACTATAATTGTATTTTCTCTTCCTTTTGATTTTCTTAATAACATTTTACTTTCTCTAGCAGAGTTTATTGTAAGAATACAGTGTATAGTATATGCAGCATACAAATTGTGTGTTAATTGACTTTATATTACTGTCAAGTCTTCTGGTCAAGGTAGGCTATTAGTAGTTAAGTTTTGGGGAAGTCAAAAGTAACATACACAATTTTGACTGCAAGGGGGCCAGAGCCCCTAACCTAGGCATTGTTCAGTGGTCTACTGTATCAGTGGGATTTAGCATCTTCACAAGTGAGAGTTAGTAAGTATAGTACGTGTAGCAAGAAGTGGCCCGAGTTCTAAAAATAGACTGTCTAGGTCCAAACCCCAGTTCCACCATTACTAATGTGGTGAGTTTGGATAACTTACCTTTGCCCCTAATATTCCCTCAGGGAAAGTTGTTAGAGTACCTTCTTTAAAGGTGGTTATGCATGTAGAATTAGGGAAATGTGTGGCATATTTAGATCAATGCCTGTATGTAATAAACATTCACTAGATACTGGAAAGCAGTATTGTTGTTTTTGTCATTAACAATTTTGCAGAAATTCCCTCCTTAGGTTTATTCTGATGCTGTTGTTGCATCGAAACTAAAAGTGTACAGATATCAGGTCCTCTAGCTCCAAGTACATAGTCATATTTGGGAGTGTACCTGAGTGTGTGCTTAGGTTCTTGGCAGCATAAACTTCCCAACAGGAAAGCCATTTAGAAAGGAGCATTTGCCACAGCCTTCATTTGAGGATCCTGACTATAGGGAAGAATGCCGTGAGAGTCACTGAAAAAGTCTTAGATGCTCTTTTTAAAGAAATGCTGTGTTATTTTTCTTATATACTCTTAAAATAAAGAAGCATTCTAAGGAATCTTAAAATTGCTAATGAAGTACTGAATATCAAATTGAAAGGAAAAATTCATAAACTCATTAAGCAGATATACTGGTGAGACTTAACCATAGTCTTCAGGAACTTTATAATCACAGAGCCAGACAATATTCACCTTGTACTCACTTAACCAAACAAGACTTCTGAGTATTTCTGGCTCTGTGGCTTTTAGCTGAAATGTGGGCCATTACTATTAGAGACCAAAGGAGATCTATCTCTTTTTAGTGACTAAGATCTATGAATTTTTACAAGCAGTTTTATACCCAGGAAATACTCCCTTTCATTTTCTATTTATAGTTCTTAAACCACTATTTTACTACTGTCTATAGTATACTGCCTATAGATAGTAATAAAGTAGGTGAATTTTTCCAGTGAAAATATGCCTTTTAAATACGATCCGTTACGGAAATGATCTTCATCAGTTTGCCTATGATTGCCATTGGTGATATCTGGTAGTCAATAATGAAAGATTGGACATTCTTGTAGTGTGGGTTATTCCTGTTTATTTCATGGTCTAATGAAGTTCATGGAAGAACTACATTATTTTAATGAAAGAGGAAAGACACGTTAACTATTTTGGATATTAACAATATTATTCTATGGTATAAAAACAGATGAATGGATAAAGATAAATGTGGTACATATATACAATGGAATACTATGCCTCCATCAGAAAGGATGAATATCCAACTTTTGTAGCAACATGGACTGGTCTGGAAGAGATTATGCTGAGTGAAATAAGTTAAGAAGAGAAAGTCAAGTATCACATGGTTTCACTTACTTGCAGTGCATGAGGGGTAACCTGGAGGACAGTGGGAGAAGGAAAGTAAATGGAAACTAGGGTAATACAGGGAGGGAAATGAAACAACAGAGACTTTGGACACAGAAACAAACTGAGGGACTTGGAGGGAGGAGGGTAGAGGGATGGGAGAGCCTGGTGGGTACTGGGGACACCTAAAGCGTGGAGCACTGGGTGTGGGGAATGGGGAATGAATCTTGGAACACTGGAAAAAAAAATTAAGTAACAATAAAAAAAATACATGTATTATGTAAAAGAAAAAAAAAACCAAAAAACAGTAAGAGTAACCCTTCAAGTTCACAAGGCGCTGAATCCAAACTCAGCTCCTGTAGTTACTTTCCCAAGAGAATCATGACTTTGTATCCCCAGATGGAGGGGCTTCAACTTCCTATGAGCAAAAGGTCCCCAGGAACTGGCTTTCCTAAACATCTCCTATAAACAGTTCACAATTCCAGACTTCTCATCTTTAAGGATGTGCTATGCAAAACAGTAGCCTTTAGCTACCTGTGTCTGTAGAGCATTTGAAATGAGGCTAGTCTGAATTGAGGTTGCTGAAAGTCTAAATATAAGCTGTATTTTAAAGAGTTTTTGTGGAAAAAAAAAGTGAAATACCTCAATAATAATTTATTTTCCACTGGCTAATGCTGAAATGATAGTATTTTGGAAATACAAAGTTAAATAAAATATATTATTACAATGCATTTTTTTTCAATATATCCACTTAGAGAACTTACAATTATATATGTGGTGTGAATTAAATTTCAATGGGATAGTAGTGCTCTAAACAATCTGTTTATTTTCTTACCAATAATATTGCTTTCACCTTGTCCTAGAAGGACCCAGAGTGCATGTTCAGCAGGGAGCCTTGGTGTTGGCACAGCTTTCTGAGTGAGATTTGTGTCTTTTCTTGTGCTGAGTTTTGTATATCATCTTGATCTTTTCAAATTCCTCTCCCCTTTTCTTCCCCTTTATTTCTTTTCATCTTTTTAAAAGAAAGTAGATTGAGAGTAGTCTTTATTCTAAGGCCAGTTTAGTTCTGCTGCTAAGGTATGACCCTTCTGGGATCTTACTGAATGCTCTGGATAATCAAAAGAGCTTCTTTACACTGACTGGTTGGAACTCGTGCGTCTCCCAACCTGCACAAACTTTAGAATTACTCAGCTTGTTCTTGATAACTTTTTGCCTGTTCTTGTCCAGTCTTACCCCATTTATTTAGCAGCCAGTTCAAGAGATCCCTATTCGATTTCTGGATCTCTTTTCTGCATATCTTCCTTTTCTCTAGTAGTTTGTCCCACTACTGCCAGCCATGTCAGTCACTTCAAACTCTGATTTGTAGTTCCAGACTCAGTGAGACATCTAAATGCTGTTTGGTTAAATCTTTCTGTGTTGTAGTCTTAAAACGACTCCATATGGAATGCTAGGGCTAGTAAGTCTTACTTCATTTATTTTATTTTTTCAGGGATCATAATATAGTGTTGCTTTTACTCTAATGTCTCAAAATTGTTGTTTCATGTAATTTGTCCAGTTTTCTAATTGTTTATGGTGGTTGGGCAAGTTCTATATGTAACTGAAGCAAAAGTTCAATTAAGAATTTCAATTTGGTATTTCCTTGCCACCTCTTAATTATTGGCTTTTTTACTTTTCTTTAGAATTATCATACCTTTTGCAACATGCATTCTTGAATTATAATGTATAGTATAAACTTACTGTTTTATAATTTCCTAGACAATGCAAGAAACTTAGAACCTTTTATTTACCCTCCCCTAGATTTTTGTACTATTTTTGCCCTATGTTTATATACACACACACACAAACACATATGTTTATACATATATAGTTTTTGTTTAATTCTGCCAATTTTTATTTAGATTTCCTACACATTTTTCCTTTCCATTAGTTCTCATTCTTTTTGTCATTTCCATGCTTCCATCCATTTGTTCTTCTGCCTGAAAACCCTGCTTGGTGTCTCTTGTAGCAGAGGTGTAGTAGAGTGTTATTCCCTCAGCTTTTATTTATTTGATCAAGTTTTTATTTCATCTTCATTTTTTAATAAATATTTAGGTGGAGATAGAATTCTAGTTTGGCAGGGATTTCCCCTGTAACTTTTTATAGATATTTTTGGCTTCTATTTTTTATTTATTTGTTTGTTTAAAAGTCAACTTTCAATTTTATTGTTGAATCTTTGGAAGTAATGTGTCATGCTCTTGTTTTTAATATTGACTTGATCTTTTGTTTCCTACATTTTACTGTGGTATGTCTAGATGTGGTTTTCTTTGCCTCTAAACTGCTCAGAAATTATAGTACATCTTATATCTGCGACTTAACATTTTTCATTGGTTTTAGAAGATTTCTGGTCATTAGCTGTTGAAATATTGCCTTTGTGCCATTCCTCACTCCTTTCATGCTGAAACTTCAAGGTATGTTAGACATTTTTTTCTAAGGCCCAAAGTTTCCTTAGGCAGTATTCCGTATTTTTCATATTTTTTTCCTTTTTCTTCTTCAATCTGGTATTTTCTTCTTTAGTTACTTCTGTTGTGAATTATATTTTGTGGAGATAATTTGAAGCTTGAAATAATGATCTCTTCCTCCTGAGAAAATTTACTTTTGCTTTTGGTAGGCAATTAGGACAGGGTAGTTCACTCTATCTAAACAAAGTTTGAGCTGATTTGATGCTGGGAGTGAGCCTTTATGAACACTCACTGTAGACATAGGGTGTAGTCCTTTGCGTGTTTTCCCAAATGAGGGCCTTCAGTATTTCAATGGCTATCTCCCTTCTCCTTGCAGGGCCTGCACATAATTTTTGTTCCCCAAACTCTGTGAAACTGCTGAGTGCTCTGCTAAGCTTCCAATTTCTCAGCTGAAGCTTTCAAACTGGCTATTGCCTCCAGGTTAAGAGAGGTTCCCAATATTTGCCACACCTATCTGAGCTCACCCCTTCCCCCACTCTTTTTTTTTTTTTTCCTGGAATTGTCTCATAAGTGTTTGCTTTACAGCTCTTCAGTGTCTTCAAAAAGATAATGTTTATGTTTATCCTGCTTCTCAGGTTATTAGTAGTGTGTCAGTCCTGAACAATTAGTTCATCATTTGCTGGAAAAGGTGATTCCTCATGGTTTGGAATAAGAAGAGCAAAGTATAGAACATGTCTTCCTCACCAACTAGAAAATATGTTTCATGAGGGCTGTCTCTTGCCATGAGCTCTCCTAGATTGTTACTAATTACTCAGGTTGGCCATGCTTTTTCCTGCCTTGGAGCCACTGCATTTGTTGTTTCCTCTACCTGGAAGTTCTTTTTGCCTCTCTTTATAAAACAAACTCACACCAATATTATGAGTCTTAGCTTACATATCATGCCACAGAAAGACCTTCCCTCACTTCCTGGGCTAGGTTAGATTCCCTGTATTTTTCTTAGAGTAATTTTCCCACTCAGAATTATTAAATTAATTATAAGTTAATGTGAGTCTTAGACAGAAATTAAGTCTGCTTCCTCAGACTGTGCTAGCATTGTGCCTTTCACATAGTAGATGCTTTTAAAATAAATGAAATCTGCACTGGGATGCCTTAAGCTAGATTGATATTTCCAAAATGTATTCCATTAAAAGGGTTCCAAGTCCAAATAACTTATGGAAACAGTTAATGCCCACTGGTGCATTAGCATATTAACAAATCTTAGAAATTTCATTATAAATATAACTGTTTGACTTTTCTTATTCCTGAGTTTAAAAAAAAAACAGAAAAATGAAAACTCTGACTAGTCTGCAGAATGTACTTCAAAGATTTTGGTTACATACTTTCTAGGCATGTAAACTTAGAGAATTTTTAGCTTTTTGGGAAAAAAATGAACTTCATCCTGGAATGAGTCAATAAATTGCAAATTCTGGATGAGTAAAATAAAAAAATCTAAAGCAAATAAACCTACAGGACAACTCCATGACAGCAGTATTTATAGGACTAGACTTCAGTTGACACGGACAAAGGATTTCCTGCCTGTGGGTGATTACAACTATATGTTCTACAAATGGCATGAAACAGAGAGGTTTCGATCACTGATCTCAAAGGTCTGTCGTCATGAACGGAAAGACTGTAAACTGAACTGACTATTCCAGTCACACGTGCTTTTTTTCTGCAGTCAGGCAGATCCAGCATATTGCATCAAAGATGAGTGATGTGAAAAATCAAATCAGGGAAGCTGCATTTCAACTAGTAAATAAAACAATTTTATTTTCAGAGAATTCCCAGTGGCTAATTGTAAATTGAGAATTATTTATTTCACCATTAAGCAAGTTTATTTATTCCTATTGGCTTTCCCTCTGCTTTACTCTTCCTCAAGCTCCTTCCCTTATTTAATGAATTTGGAAATAATCACTAGAAATACTCCCTGATAATACTCCACATCTGCATAACTGTTTCTTCTCTACCCCTTTGGCTATTTTTCTCCTGTTTTGAAATATATTTGCCCCTTAAGGTTCATGCCAAATTTCCTCTTCTGCCTGCTTCCTTCTCTACTTTCACTCCTCCCTTGTCTCTCTCAGTCTTCATGGTTCTTTTTCACTTTATCATAAAGATATTGTTGAACTGTTTTCAGAAATGGTGATACCTTTAATGCAATTGTGGGGCATGTAAAATTGATGTGGTACAGAGTCAGGACAGCAAAATCAAACTGAACCCCCCAAAAAACTATAATGGAATTAACCTGAGCACTACACTTTTTCATTAACTCTCATTTGCCACAGACTGCACCCTTTACAATTCCCAGCTATATCCTGCTTCAGGGTGTCAGATGTGCTTTTTCTTCACTATTACCCATGGCTTGCTGGTTGTTGACTTCACCAGAATCCATTTCTATCAAGTATTGTCATGCAGGGTCTGAGATGCAGAGAGCCCACTATGCAACATTTATCACCCATATGAATGACTCCCAAATCTGAGTTTTCATCCATGACAACTGGACTTCAGTCTAAATCATCTTTTAGACATGTACTCATTATACCAATAGTATCTCAAATTCATTATGTCCAAACCTTAACTGAATATCCATTATACTTCTAGTATACATCAGTACTTGGCATATTACAGGGACTCAAAAAATTATAGTTTTCTTCTTGTATCAATTCTGCTTGTTCTTATGAGTCTGTCCATTTTTTATGAAAGTTACTATATTCTTGGTCAACTTGGTCAACTCAACTCTGCCTTTGAGATGTGTTCTTAAACTTGGTATATAAGGATGATGTTGACCTGAGCACTCCACTGTTCATCTAGTATCTTTCTTCTAGTTTACCTTTTTTTCCCCATTTTTTCTCTCAAAAAATATGTAATTATCTCTTGTGTTTTTTGGAACATATTTTGGTTTACAGTAATTAGGAGGACATAGTTACACCTTCTATGAATTTGCAGTGTGTTGGGTTTAGCCAGCAAACCCCAAGATGGCAAATGAAAAGATCACTCCAGACTCCTTAGTAGGAAAAAGGAGAGACCTGGGGACCAGACACTCTAGCAGTGAAAGGCCCTGTGCCAAGTTTTGTCTCCACTTTTATTGGGGTCTTAGCAATATATTAGACACAAGTGCAAAGCGAGGGGGGAAGTGTAACCTCAGTGGTCAGGATAATAATATATGGGGCAATATGTGAAAAGGGTGAGGAGGAAAGAAGTCTGTGAAGTAAATGATCACCACAGGTGCCTGTTTTTCTTCAAAACTTAAACATTGATTCCCTAGATGAGAACCTTGAGCCACAGTAAGAATTTGGCTGTGGAGTGCTCAGGTCATTTTCAGCCAAGAAACTTCAAAAGAAGCCAGTGTTTCAGACCCTCCTCCTTCCCTTTTTAATTAGTCTCATCCAGGAAGGCACATACAAATCAGATTTTGTCTATTCAGGCACTGTGAATTCCCACAGCAGTATTATGGAGAGCCTGGCAGAGAAATAAGGAATGCAGTGACAAGTACAGAGTTAAGTGTAGGTAGTGTAAGAGTATAAAAGAGGAGAGTAACCCAGGTTTGGGGAATGATAGAAGAGTTTCTAAAGAAGATGGCAAATATCTTGGGTTATGAAATACAAGTACAAATTATCCCTGAGAAAATGAGGGATGTAAATGGTATCAGGAAGAGTTTTTTAGCATTTGGAAGCAGGGGCACCTGGGTGGCTCAGTCGTTAAGCATCTGTCTTCAGCTCAGGTCGTGATCCCGGAGTTCCGGGATGGAGCCCCGTATTGGGCTCCCTGCTTAGTGGGAAGCCTGCTTCTCCCTCTCTTACTCCTCCTGCTTGTGTTCCCTCTCTAACTGTGTTTCTCTCTGTCAACTAAATAAAATCTTTAAAAAAAAGAAAGAATTTGGAAGCAAATGTGTCAAGTGAACACATCCCACACAGGTTTAAGAGGGGCAGAGTTTGGGGAGATGAACAGTGGAGTGCTCAGGTCAACATCATCCTTATATACCAAGTTTAAGGACACATCTCAAGGGCAGAGTACTAATGAATGGTTGTGTTGCTGGCTGTGTGACTGGTTCTGGCCAATGGGCTGGTATTTTTACCTGTCTTTTCTCATTTCCTGAGTTTCTCTCCCAAAGAAAAAGATGGCCAAGACCTTACCTCTTACTCTTTGCTTTTCTTATAATTTTATTTTCTGCTTTTTATCAGTCATCTATTGCCACAGTAATGCTATGTAACAAGTCACTCCAAAAATTAAGTGACTTAAAACAACCATCATATATATTTATTCATACATCTGCAAGTTAGGAGTTGGGAATTGATGAACCTCTTAGTTCCAAGTTGAAGTTTGGATGCAAACCAACTTCTCTTTCTTTCCCTCATGAGTCCAAGGGGGTACAAGAGGTCAAGCTCAATGACAGGATCACATTCAAGCTTGTGTTTTGCCATATCTGTTAGTCTCCCAGTGGCCATGTACTATAAGGTCAAAGCAAGTAACATGACCAAATCTAATATGCATGAAGTAGTGATGTATACTCCATCCATTGAGATGAGGAAGAGGCAGGTGAATATATGTGAATGATTATCTAATAAACCTCTTTCCATTACCATAAAAGTTCTCTATTTCCTCTTTATGTTTGACAGAAAGAGACAGGTGACATTGATCCTGCTATTTACCTTCCTGTGTAAGGATTCCATTAGATTGCTAGAAAGAGAAAAACATTGAATACTATTTCAGATATATTATCCTCAGAGTGATTGCTAATATCATTTAGTTCAGGCCTGTAGTAAGCCCTTTACTAATTCACATCATTTAATTCTTAAAACAACACAGCATAACAATTAATTAGTCCCTATTTTACAACTATGGACAACTATAAAGTTCAAAAACTTGACTGAGGTCATACAGGCAAATGAAAGAGAAAAACTCAAACCCAATTCTGTATGATAGAATAATGTATCATCAATAAGAATTCACGCTCAGCAAAGAAGGCTAGAAAAATACTTTATAATCCCTGAAAATATGCCAGCAAGATAAATTTATTAGAATTTTATGGCTAAATTTTAACATTTCCTGTAGACATATTGTTTCAATGAGCATTCATTATATTGTCTTAGTGGTCATTGGCACACCACTAATTTGTTTTGCTCAGTGACCTCATATTTTGCTCCAAATTTCATGGTTCATGAGTCAGAAACTAGGACATTTTGTTATTTAGCATCATCTAGTCTCCACATATAAGGCATTGCTATCTGTCATGGTAACTTTATATCTTAATTTGAAAAAAATCAGTAAGAGTAATAGGGGCAGAAGTCCTAGCAGTAACAGATCAGGAATGAATTGTACTTGTGCAAAACAAATAACAAAAGGTCTTTCTAAAAGATGCACATACAAACCATAAACTACCAGGAGAAATCCCCAAATCTGCCACCAGAAGTTATTACTATCACAAGGTGTGATATCAGTAATGACAACTGCAATGATTCAAGTTAATTGAATTCTGAGCTCCCTTACTGTTATCTTCACACCCAAATAGGTGCTCAGGTCTCTCTTTCTCTGACTAAAATCATCTATATAAATACCTTCCACTCTCTCCTTCCAATATGTATAATATGTAAGAAATAAAATCAAGTTTTTCTTTCTGTAGGCAGTTCATAAAATGGCTAGGTGAGTTTTATGCCCTCTGCTCACTTTTTCTGCAAAACTATCCTCAGTTCAAAATGGTATTTTGCATGTTATGTACCAGGCATTGACCTAGACTCTATACTATAAAGGTGAAGAAGAGATATAGGTCATTGCTTTGTAATTCCTATTCTAGAAAATAAATATAGACAATAAATAATAAACAAATGAAAGATAGTTTTATATAGTAATACTGGCTATGAATTATTATGTGATGAAGGTTGTGAAGGAAGTAGCAACTTCAGTTGGGTATAAATAGTAAATAAAGGCTTTTTGATTTTTGTATCATGCATATAAGTAATATGCATGGCAGCGTAGCAGCGTATATTTTAGCTTCAGTATAGTATTGTTCATCATCATCATCATCATCATCATCATCATTATTTCTATTAGAAGGATCATCTGCCAAAATTCTTCTAGTAATGCTTGAATCCTCTTAAATACCATCAGAGACAGAACACTTACTCTCTCATTCCATTATTGTATACCTACAATTTCTAGAAAGGCTTTCCTTATTTAGATCTAAAATTTATCTTCCTGGAGCTCATAACCATATAGCATTATTTCTAGCCCATGGAATCACATAAAGATTTCTGTCCCCTCTTCCACATAACAGCTAGACATATCTCACAGATAATAGAAAAGGAAAAAGAACTGAGTGTACAATTTTTAATTTATCCCTAGATTTAATTATGTTTCATATTTAATTATAGTTCACACATCTTCAGATGAGAGCATCAAAACTGAGAATTGCCCCAAGTTGGAACAGTGGGTTAAAAAAATGTGTAGGAAATACAAGATTGGGAACATTAGCTTGACAAAAATTTATACATAAAAAGAAGACGTGGGAATTTAGTTGACTAAAAGATTAATATGATATTGAAAGAGCAATTATCTTATGCTGCTTTAATGGAAAGACAGTATCCCATATGATGAAAAGTAATTGTTTCAGTGTTTTTATGTTGCTAATATCATACATAAATCATCTTAATACAATATTTTCTGCTTTGTTGAAAATGAGTTCACCATAGAGTTGAGGGTCCATTTCTGGGCTCTCTGTTCTCTTCCATTGACATATATGTCTGTTTTTGTGCCAATACCATACTGTCTTGATGATTACAGCTTTGTAATAGAGCTGAAGTCTGGACTTGTGATGCCACCAACCTTGGTTTTCTTTTTCAACATTCTTCTGGCTATTTGGGGTCTTTTCTGGTTCCATATAAATTTTAGGATTATTTTTTCCATTTCTTTGAAAAAAAGTTGGTGGTATTTTTGTAGGGATTCCATTAAATGTGTAGATTGTTTTAGGTAGCAGAGACATTTTCACAATATGTGCATTTCCAATCCATGAGCATGGAACATTTTTCCATTTCTTTGTGTCTCCCTTGATTTCTTTCATGCGTACTTTATAGTTTTCTGAGTACAGATTTTTCGCCTCTTTGATTAGGTTTGTTCCAGGTATCTTATGGTTTTGGGTGCAATTGTAAATGGGATCAACTCCTTAATTTCTCTTTCTTCTGTCTTGTTGTTGGTGTATAGAAATGCAACTGATTTCTGTGCATTGATTTTATATCCTGACACTTTACTGAATTCGTGTGTGAGTTCTAACAGTTTTAGAGTGGAGTCTTTTGGGTTTCCACATAAAGTATCATATCATCTGAAAGAGTGAGAGTTCGACTTCTTCTTTGCCAATTCTGATGCCTTTTACTTCTTTTTGTTCTCTGATTGCTGAGGCTAGGACTTCTATGTTGAATAGCAGTGGTGATAGTGGACAGCCCTTCTGTGTTCCTGACCTTAGGGGAAAAGCTCTCAGATTTTCCCCATTGAGAATGATATTCGCTGTGAGTTTTTCATAGATGGCTTTTGTGATATTGAGGTATATACCCTCTATGCCTACACTGTGAAGAGTTTTGATCAAGAAAGGATGCTGTGCTTTGTCACATGTTTTTATGGCTCTTGTCCTTTTTCTATTAAGGTACTGTATCACATTGATTGATTTGTGGATGTTGAACCAACCTTGCATCCCAGGAATAAATCCCACTTGGTCTTGGTGAATAATCCTTTTAATGTACTGTTGAATCCTATTGGCTAGTGTTTTGGTGAGAATGTTTGCATCCATGTTCATCAAGGATATAGATCTGTAATTCTCCTTTTTGATGGGGTCTTTGTCTGGTTTTGGGATCAAGATAATGATGGCCTCATAAAATGAGTTTGGAATTTCTCCTTCCATTTATATTTTTTTTGGAACAGTTTCAGGAGACTAGGTATTAATTCTTCTTTAAATGTTTGGTAGAATTCCCCTGGGAAGACTTCTGGCCCTGGGCATTTGTTTTTTGGGAGATTTGTGATGAATGCTTTAGTCTCCTTACTGGTTATGGATCTGTTCAGGTTTTCTGTTTCTTTCTGGTTCAGTTTTAGTAGTTTATATGTCTTTAGGAATGCATCTATGTCTTCCAGATTGTCAAATTTTCTGGTGTATAGTTGCTCATAGTATGTTCTTAAAATTGTTTTTATTTCTTTGGTGTCGGTTGTGATCTCTCCTCTTTCATTCATAATTTTACTAATTTGGGCCCTTTCTCTTTTCTTTTTGATAAGTCTGGCCAGGGGTTTATCTATATTGTTAATTCTTCCAAAGAATGAGCTCCTAGCTGGATATAGTATTCTTTGCTGCATATTTTTCTCGTTTAGTGCTCTGAATATATAATGCCAGTCATTTTTGCTCCACCAGGCCTGTGTGGATCGGTCTACTGCCAATCTAATATTTCTGCCATTATGTGTTACAGACCTCTTATCCTGAGCTTCTTTCAAGATTTTCTCTTTGTCACTGAGATTTGTAAGTTTTACTATTAGATGATGGGGTATGGACCTATTTTTATTTATTTTGGGGGGGGGGGTTCTCTGTGCCTCCTGGATTTTGATGCTTGTTCCCTTCACCAAATTAGGGAAATTCTCTGCTGTAATTTTCTCCAATATACCTTCTGTCCCCCTCTCTCTTTCTTTTTCTTCTGGGATCCCAGTTATTCTTGTATTGTTTCATCTTACCATATCACTTATCTCTTGAATTCTCCCCTCGTGGTCCAGTAGTTGTTTGTCTCTCTTTTCCTCAGCTTCTTTATTTTCCATCATTTGGTCTTCTATATAACTTATTCTGTCTTCTGCCTCATTTATCCTAGAGTAAGAGCCTCCATTTTTGGTTACATCACATTAATAGCTTTTTTGATTTCAACTTGGTTAGATTTTAGTTCTTTTATTTCTCCAGAAAGTGATTTAATTTCTCCAGAAATGGGTTCTCTACTATCTTCCATGCTTTTGTCAAGCCCACCTAACCCCTGGATCATTGTCATTCTGAACTCTAGTTCTGACATATTACTAATGTCCCTATTGATTAGGTCCCTAACCATTGGCACTGTCTCTTGTTCTCTTTTTTTTGAGGTGAGTTTTTCTGCCTTGTCATTTTATCCAGATGAGAATAGATGAATGAGAGAACAAAATACTAAAAGGGTAGTGAAGACCCCAGAAAAATATACACTAACCAAATCAGAAGAGATCTAAAACCAGGGGAAAAGAAAGGAAAAAAAAATCCTACATCTCTATCTGTATCTATCTATGTCTATCTGTCTCTCTATTATGATTAGACTGGTGAAGAGAACAAAACCACACACTTGATTTGGAGTGTATTTTGGTGTGTTAGAAAAAACTGCCTCCCAAAATTGTAAAGAAAGAAAAACATATATGTACAAAAATAAGGGTATGCATGATGAAGGGATGGAATATGACTGTAAAGATGAAAATTAAAAAGGATTCTAAAAAAGGAATTGATAAGAGAAGAGGTTGGTTGAAAAAAAAAGAAAAAAAGGGGAAAGAATGTGATGAGGTTGGAGACTAGAACAAAGCCATGCACTAGATTTAGGGTATATTTTGATCTATTAAAAGAAACTGTATCCCAAAGTTTTAAAGAAAGAAAAACCTTTATGTATACAAAAAATAAGCTTAAGTACAATGAAGGGATAGAATATGATTAAAACAATGAAAATTTAAAAAAAAATTTAAAAAGGTATTGATAAGATAAAATAGTTTAAAAAATTAGAAGAGGAAAGAGAAAGAAAAATTAAATAATAGAATAAGAAAAAAAAATAAAAAAAAGTTAATTTTGAAAGACTAACTCATGGGGAAAAAGCCATGAATTCTATGTGGTGCATTTCTCTAGCTTGAGGCTCTGCAGTTCCCATTGATTGGTGAACATGGTCTTGCCTGAATGTTCTCACTGATCTTCTGGAGTAGAGGACTGTTGTAGTGATTCTCAAATGTCTTTGCCTGAGCTGTAACTGCCTGGTCCTTGCCAGGGGCCAGGCTAAACAATCAGCTCAGAATTGCTCTCGGTGGCTTTTGTTTCCTGACCTCTTTCTGTTCAGCTTTGGAGGGCGGGAATGAAGATGGCGGCCTCCCAGTCTCCGGCCCAGAGGAGCTAAGAGCCTGGGGCCCCACTTCACAGTGCCCTCAGAGAAAAGCAGTAAATCACATCTGTCTCCTTGATCTCCTGCCGCACTCCGTGTTCACCCAGCCTGTGATCAAATGTTTCTTTCTCTGGTGCTCGGCCCTGTTTGGATTCTCCAAACCTTGCAGATTCCTGCGGTGTGCTCCCAGCTCCACTCTCTCAGTGGAGGAAGGAGGGGATCTCCCTGGATCTGCTACTTGTGGGGTCCCTGCTCCAAGACCAATGTCCTGACTGCACTTTGGATTACAGTTTAAGGTAACCCCGCGCTTAGAGCCCACTCCTTGGCTCCATCTCTGCAGCCAGCTTTCCTGCTTCTATACCATGCTCAGGCATTCTGGGGTCCTTCTGTGACCCCACGGGTAACAAGACCACACTCTCCCTGTAATGGTTCCACACACCCTCTCCCCCCACTTACCCTCTGGGGTGACATCCCTCAGTGGAGCAGACTTCTAAAAGTTCCAATTTTGTGCTCTGCTGCACTACTGCTGGTCCAGATCCACCCCTCCTCTTGTGGTCTGCCTTCACAAATGTCACCTCCGATTCACTTCTCCGCATGTCCTACCTTCCAGAAAGTTGTCAATTTCCTGTTCCTAGAATTGCTGCTCTTCTTCTCTTCAATTTCCTGTTGAGTCTGTCAGTGTTCCAACTGGTTTGATAACTATGTAGCTGAACTCCTGGGACCTGATGATATCTAGGTCTTATACTCCTCTGCCATCCTGCTCCTCCCTTTCTTACACCTTTTATGGTGTGAGTTTCTTGTCTTATTGAATGTAATTCTAGTGATTAAAGGTATAAATTGTTCGTATGTAAATTCTTAAACATAAGTCTAATAGTTTATGTGACTCAGACACAAAGAGTGATATTCTTCAGTTCCAGATCTGACTCTGTTGGACTTAATAAATTATTAATTAAATGTTGGTCTTAAGTAGGTGTCTACATGGACATTTAAAAGCAATCTTCACTTTATATGATTTTTACTAACACCCTAATAAACTTGATTCAACTGCTTCATGTGAAATAATAGTGCTATTGTTGTTCTTTACCATTTTTATTTTTATTATTAAAGAGATAGAAAAGTCATATCTCCTTAACGGTTACCACAGAAATTCATCTCAGAAAGAGAATTATCTTAATTTGAAAAGACTTTGAGAAATGTTTGGGCCTGAAGACAAGCTCTTTGAGAAAAGGTTAAAGCTAGAATAGATAAAGAGGAGATAGAATCTACTTTATATAATATAATAAATATAAACTTAGAGTTGGATTTGAAAAGATTGGTTGAGGAGCAGAGATTTCAGAGCTAATTTGTTACTACAGCATAGCATAGCCTACAAAGTATTGACTAATTATTTTAAAATCAGACAAAGTAGAAAAGCATGAAGAAGAAAGATTAAGAGGAAAAATGAGCAACTTATAACATAAAATTCTCTCTCAAGTTATCAAAAATATACAGCATAGTGACCTCTGGAGCATTCAGGAAGCTAAGAGGGCTGATCAATAATTGTTTTGATAAAAAATGTCAATGTTTTAATTTTTGCCTGCTAAAATTTTTAATAATAAATTTTTAAGCATTATCTAAAATTTTACAACAATATTTTACATGTATTATTGTATGAAAGAAATATAACCTATCATGGTGATAATTGTTTTTGGCCAAACACGAATACTTCATTATCTCACATCCAACTAAAGTATGCAGTTTACTTCAGCCTTAGCAAATCATTTCTCTCAACCTCAACAGCCTTCATATATATATATGTCCCTATGGCTATATATATATATATATAGTACAAACTTTTTCATATATATATGAAGGAGATGAAACTTATTAATGGCTGTGGAGTATTTACTGTGCATTAGATGCTGATGGAATGCTCTCTGTATAATGTACTCTTCACAGCAAATCTATTCAGTAGGTATTATCTTTGTTTTGCATTGGAATAAAATTAGGTTTATAGAAGTTAAGCCATGGTGCTCAATCGTATAGGCTTTACACTTGAACTGAATTCAGGATCCATAACTTTGTAGAGATAGCATTTGGGGAAGTTACTTAACTTGTCTAATCTTGAGCTTCAAATGTATAAAATGAAGGTTATTACTATAATGAAACCATAAGGTGCTTATGGGAGTTTAAATGAGATAATCCAGGTAAAACAGTAGTATGCTATTTGGCACTTAGTAAGGCACTCTTTAAAAGTCTTCATTTTTGTTTTTTCCCTTTGTCTTCCTTACTTTTGCCAAGTCTCCAGAATTAATGAAAGTAGTTACACTCTTTCCTACTTAATTTTGAATTCAAATCCCAGTGCCTTTTGTATTATGCACCTCTGCTGATTACTTACTTGTGCTATCAACCACATATGACAATGTACAAACTTTTTTTAAAAAACTTATTGTGTAGCTTCATAATCTTTTTATTGGGGTATGGTATGAATGTTATTTATTTGTTTATTTGTTTGTTTTTCTGCTCATTGTGCTCCCTCAACTTCTAGCAAGAACATCTCTTCTCTGTTAAGATCCACTATTTTCTCCCCACCATTTCATTTGATCTGTGGGGCTCCAATTCCAGGATCTTGTCCCTATGGCTATAGATGTGAATACAATGTCTGTCATAGTATTGTATTCTTCTAGAGGCAATGATGACTCTGACATGTGAACATATAATTCAAATTGAGATATTGAAATAGAGTCTGACTTCATCTTTTGGTGTTTGAATGCTGACAAGTGTTTAGCCTCACTTCTCCCTTATCCCTTCCTGCATCACATCTGTACAAGCCAAGAAATCCCAGTTCTTCTCCTTTGGTGCTTGTGGAAAATTCAAACCAAACAAGCTTCTGCCCAGGCACAGGAAATCTCATTCTGACCCCACCTTCTTTTTTTTTTTTTAATTTTAATTTTTTTTAGTGTTCCAAGATTCATTGCCCATTCCCCACACCCAGTACTCCATGCAATCTAATCACAATAAAAGCCTTAGGCCAGTCTCCTTTCTTTGCTCTCTCAAGCCATTTAAAAACTTTTTATAAAAGATTTTACTTATTTGTTTGGCAGAGAGAAGGAGAGCACAAGCCAGGGGAATCAGCAAAAGGAGAGGAAGAAGCAGGATCCTCACCAAGCAGGGAGCCCAACATGGGGTTCCATCCCAGGACCCCGAGATCATGACCTGAGCCGAAGGTAGACAGCTTAACTGACTGAGCCACCCAGGTGCCCCAGACTATTTTTTGACTAGCTTGGCAAGTCTGTCCTGGTCTCCACAGAAAACCTTATATGTAAGTAATAAGACTTTTTTATACTCTCATGGTATATGTGTGCTGTATTATCAATTTTGACATCTGATCCAAACTTTGGGTAAGGATCCATCCTCCTTGTAAAAAATGACAATAACATAGTAAGTGAGTCTCTCATTCCATTGAATTGTGAATTCTAATCATATGACTTCTGGCTGACAGTTGCCATATTTCCTATAACATAGATAGGTCTGAGAGAAGAGCCAACATCCAGAGAGAAGCAGGTCAGTCAGTGAGAATCTTTATCTACCCCAAACTTCCCAGTTACATGAGCCAGTAAGTCCCCCTTTGTGGTTTAAGTTAATTTGTTGGCTTTAGTAACTTTCAACAAAAAGAATTTTGACTTATAGAGGAGAGAGATTTGTTAGAAAAAAAATATTTTATTAGGTTTAAATATTAAAAGGTGAGACCCAAGACCCTGATAATTTAAGAAAATTTTTACCACAGAAGACCAAATTTCTCTCTCTGAGATGAGAAAATATGTATGGAATGTCTAGTAAGGATCTTTGAGATGCAGTGTGTTTCCTTCTCATGATCCTTGCTCTTTAGTAAGGTGTTTTATTCTCATTAACAATTTGATATAGCTTTTGTGGAAATAGATGAGGGGGCTGTTGAATTTCATATTGAGTTTACAAAGGAGGAAGACAGACTCCACCCATGACAATGCAGAGAATGCATGGTTTTTGTTTTGTTTTGTTTTGTTTATGGTTTGTTTTGTTTTTACAGAAAACCTAAAACACAGGCTATAGAATCAGGATGGGAAATGTGAGACATGGCCCCCATATCCACATGGAGGAGCCAGTTTCCTTCCTGTGGTTCTCTCAGGAATGAATTTTAATAAATAGAAATAACACTAATATTTACTGAATGGGATATGAATTGTGCAAAGCAGTAATATTTTCTAAACTTGCTACTGATCACTCTGGAAATATTGATTTTGTAGCCCTGTACCCAAATCTTCTAAGAGAATTCTATTCCCTGGAGGAGGAGGTCTTGGAATTTGTGTTTTTAATGTGTTCCAAATGATTTTTACCACTAAGCAAGTTCTGGAAACACTGCTTTATACAAATACAAGCTGATGCGAGGGCGCTACTTTTATTTCTCATTTTACACATGAAGTTATTGAGGTTGATTAACTTGCTCAAGGTCACAAAACTGAGTGGTTGGCAGAAGTAAGACTTAAACTTGTTCTTGCCAAGCCCTATAGCTTGAGCACTTAAACTTTTATCCTGCTTCTCTATGAGAATATATATTAACTGGAATTAATTATTGAGGGAACCCATGGACCTCCAGGTGTTTTATATATATATTATATTGTATCATATTATTATGTTATTTTACACATATATGATGTATATTTATGAATGTTATAATATTGGATTTTTTAATTTCCCATATCTGAAAAACAGGATATAACCATAAACCAAAAAAGTAAACATTTCAGGTCTAGATATCATGCCTGCTTAATATCAAGAGAAGTTTTAACACATAAGTAACACATGCCCATAGTTGCTATATTGTAATGGATCTTAGAAACTAAGAACAAATTGAGTTAGTTTGGTGGTGCCTGGAAAGATAGGTTTGGTGATTTGCAGGAAAAATGTTTTATCATCTTTTGGGATGGCTTTGGTGAGTATAGGTTTACTGACTAACTAGCTCTAGAGTCAATGAGTGATGATGCTGTGAAAAGCAGCAAAAGCACAAACAAACATTCTAAAGCAAAAATATGTCACCTTGGTAATGACAGGTAACCTTTGGGAGTAGAAATGTGAGTGAACAATCTTTAGTAATAAAAACCCTAAAATAAGAATTTGTCACTCAGAAAGAAAAACATTAAGTTTCAATTTCTAGGTAACTCTAAAGGAGGAGTTGTTGAACTCTGAAATTGGGTATGGAAGTCACACTGAGAAATTGGTGACTGCTAGAGCTGCATGTGCAGCCGGAGAGCTGCAGTCTCTGGTGTGAGATCTTCCTAGCTTTCAGTAAAATCTATAGGTACTCATAAGGGATGGTGGGAGACTTTAATGATCAGAAGATGGTGGCCACCATGACCTAGGACTCTTAGCCTCCAAAACTGAGAGATAGTAAGTATCTGTTATTCTCAGACACCCAGGTTTTGGTACCTTGCCACAACAGTCCTAGCAAATAAGTACAGAGACTATAAATAACAGTGAGAACAATAAAAAATAAAAATCCTCCCTTGGGGGATTTTGAGAATTATAGAATATAGTTAGCAGTGTGGTGTAAGTGAAAAATCAGACAGGTCTTGTTTCAAATGTTAGCTTTATCATGTTCTGTGAGGGCATCCATGAGCAAGTTATTTACCTTCTCTGGGCCTCAATATCTTTATCTAAAAAAGGAGGATAGTAATTGTTTGGCTATGATAATGATTAAATAATAATGCTGCTATTTTAATTATGGTTTCAAAAGTGTATTTTCTTCCATTCACTGTTTGATGCATGTTATTTCACAACAAACCAATGAGTTATGGTATTACTTCCATTTATGGAAAAGAGGTTAGGTTCATGGGTCTGGTAAGTACTTTTTTAAAACACAGGCCTGTCATCTAAGCCCAGGGTCACAAATACAACACCTCCCACCTTCCTGGATTGTCTGCCTAGGGAAGAACATATAATGTCTGTTGTGTTTGCTTTTTGTCAGTTTTAAACATATGTGTATTTCTCCTCCCCAGTCTCTCTGTCTTTCTCTCTTTCTCTCTCTCTATATATAACTATTATATTTTTAAATTTTTTCATTCTACATTCTGATTTGGTTGCTTACTGGACTTGTTTCCTTGGTTTCTGGATGGAAGCTTGAATCAGAAGTATGACTTCTTCATGATTCGGGTATCTCCAGCAAAATGATTAAATAAGACTTAACATGGCATTAAATAACAATGGTATCAGAATTATACCTAATGTATAAATATTAAAAAGGGGAAAATCACCCCTCAATTGTCTTCACAGAAAAAAGACTTCTGCTGTTCTTCAAAAATGCAGCAAATTATGAAATATTAGGCATCCCTCTATGATTTAAAATTTGATATTTACTTGTCATATCATTATAATAGCTGAGTATAATAATTTGGAATTTGTACTTTGGATTAGTTGCTGCTCTCAAGAAAAAATACTGAAAAAAATTAAAATAACTTTTATGCTTCATTTAAAGATATAATTTTCTTATATATAACATTCATGGCACTATGGTATTTATGGTTTGTTAGTAGATTATACTCTCTTTAAAAGATCATATCTTGTACTCATTGTCTCTCTTTGTAGAATCTATGATAGGGACTTTACAATTTATGTGCATAATAAGGTTTTCTGTTAGTGTGGATCACTTATGCTAAGCATTTATATTGCAAGTATCTTAAAGTATTGTATGTCTTTCACTGATTCTATAATTCTTATTTCAAATATGTAAATGTTTAACTCAGCAAACTAGGAAAAAACCTTGTAGCTTTATTCATACATTATGATTATATATTAATACCAACATAGAATATGGGTTATCTTCTCCAGCTGTGGAGCATTATTTTCTATCTCAGGAATATCAGGACCATTTAAAAGACGAGCTGTGTAAGCTTATATGTTGGTTCTCTAATATTATACAAAATTCTGTAAGACATGGATTGGAAATTTATAACACTAAATTTGGAAGCAGTTTGGTGAAATTCATCCATGCCGTATTTCCATGGTTCCGTTCTTAGCCTCATTTAGTCTATAAAATCCACATGGGCAATTTAAAGACTTTGCTTAACATTCTGCTTTTAGAGCATGGAACCAAGACATCTGAGCTATGAATCACCATTTGGTATTCTTTTCATTTTTGAAGACACTTTGTTCCCTTCAAATAAGCACCAACCTTCAAAAGGATAATTTCTCTGACAAATAATAGTAAGTGCATGTTAGTAGTTTTCTGTCTTTTGGCTTTGTAAATTGCCCTTAAAATCCATCGTGAATCCTGCCTGAGTGAAGGCAGTGAGAACTGGCTGGTGATTTTGAGAAAATAAGACCCAGAGTTCTGAGTGCTCATCAGGTAGGAGTAAATGGAATATGAGATGTTTTTTGCCTTATTTTTCAAAAGTGACTGATGTTTAAGAAAAAAATGAATAGAAAATAATTTCTGAACCTGAGACACTTGCTCCAGTAATCACGTTTTTTAATTTTAAAATTTTAAAACAGAAAATAATTCTATAGTATTGTTTCTTTTGGGAAATCAATATTTGATAGTAGAAGTTCTGTGTGCAGCTCAATAAATGGTATATTGTATAAGAGGAAAAGAAGCCTTGGGACTTTCAAATGCTTCATATCAAGTATATTTGGTGGCATATTTATATGCAGCATTTTATAGTACTTCATGAACCTGAATCTGCCAGTCAACTTGGTTTTAAGGATCAAAATTTACTAATTTTTTGAGACTTGGAGTAGCAAGTTTAGAAAATTTAAGGTCACATGTTATAATTTTTAAAACATTAGGGAAAGTGAATTTTAACAAATATGTTCGTAATGTTTTTGAAACACGGTGTTTCTTCCAGTGATTAGACTTTAAAAAGGTAGGAGGTGTCATTGTCAAAAGCTGTTTTTCCTCTCAATTGTAGAATATTTAATTTTAGAAAATTTATTCACCACCTCTGTGATGTTATAACATAAAGGTTCAGAACATCGGCTGTGGAATTAGGCTGCCTGCGTTTGAATCCTTATTAGCTTATTATTAGCTATGCAACCTTATTAGCCATATGCAAGTCACATAAGCTTTTCTGTAACCTCATCTATAAAATAAGGGTATCACTAGTGCCTATTTCCTAAAGTTTTTATGAAGATTAAATGAGAATAAAGCATATAAATCAAGTTCTCACCATAGCACTTGGCATATATTAAGTCTTCACAGGAGTGTGTGATACTCCCTCTTTCAAGCCTGGCAGGGAGTAGAATGAGCAGAGTGCACTGAGAGTAAGCGTGGCTCTCCCTGCGGTTTATATTTCTATTTGCTTCTCTCTTGCTCACAATCACTACTTCAGAGATCTGCTCAGGAAGCAACAGGACAGATTACTAGTGATGCCATATAATACTGGAAATGCTGCTTTTGTGTGGCAGGGACCAGAAACAGCACTATTGTCTGCATAGCAATAGGTAATGTCACCTAGGATCTTCAGTAGTTAAATTATACAATTAGAAGCACTGTTAACATACTTTTTACAAAATGGAAAAGAACTTCATATAAGATCTAGCAGAGCTCAAATTTGAATACCCAGCTCTGGTAATGTGCTTCTAAATATAGCTTAGATGCTTGCAATCTGCATGGCTCATCTTCCAGCACGAAGATTAGCATGTGCTCATAGCCATAAAATTGGCAGATATTTAATTTATACTAACTAGGTTTTTTAATTTAAATGTTAGATTTAATAGGCTAGATAAAATGTAACAATTATGTATGAAAAAATTAATTGAGTCTGTTGTAATTCATTCAGATAATTCTCACAATACAGGATAAATGGGAAGTAAATCTTTAAAATTCTCTCACTCTACCTCTTTCAGTAGTTGCACAGCTCCTCAGAGCAGTTTTATGGCATAGTTCTTATTTAACAGAAACACCTATTTCTGCATCCCATGTAGAAGACATCATAGAAAATAATTGAAAGCCTGTGATTTGATGGATGTTGAGATCTGCTCTATTTGGTTCTTTATTTAAGTACCAGAAAAATATGGCCACGTAATCCCTAAACTAAACTTAATGGATAATTTTTTTTAAAGATTTTATTTATTTATTTCACAGAGAGAGAGAGATCACAAGTAGGCAGAGAAAGAAGAAAAAGAAACAGGATCCCTGCTGAGCAGAGAGCCCAATGTGGGCCTTGATCCCAGGACCCTGAGATCATGACCTGAGCTTCATGAAGGCAGAGGCTTTAACCCACTGGGCCACCCAGGCACCCTAATGGATACTTCTTAATTCAGACCCATCTTGCTAGATTTTGGCTTCTTCCTTACTTAAATTAAGCAAAAGTAAATTCGCTTTTTAAAAATTGCTGCAGCAGATTCTTTTGGTGTCCCATGTTGCATATCCTCAACCAATCTGTGATTTGCGATTTCACTGTGGGGTGGGCAGGAGACTAACGTGCTCTCCAAGTTCCTGGCCCCTGGTGAACACACCTTTTCCCAATTTTTCAATCAATCTTAATATAGGTACTGCTGTGAAGGGATTTTGCCATTGCAGTTAAAGTCCTAATCCTTTGACCTTAAAATAAGGATATTATTTGATACATCACATGAACCTTTTAAAATTAGAGAGTTTCCTCCCCTGGTGACAGAAAAGGAAGTGAGAGATATATACTCCTACTGGCTGGGAAGAAAGCACACATCCATCTTGCGAACTACCTAGGGTGATTCACATGGCAAGGAAATGTAGGCAGGTTCTAGGAGCCAACAGCAGTCTCTAGCTGACTGCTAGCAGGAAAACAGGGACTTCAGTCCTGCAACCGTAGGAAGAGGATTCTGCTAATAACCAGTGAGTGCGGGGAGCTGGCCCCTGCAATAGTCAGGGTTCCCAGAAGGTGGTGAAGGAGTCAACGATATGAGGAGATTGGACTCCAAGAGTGGTGTGGGGATCTCCTGAAAACTGTGTCTTCAGGGTTCTTTATTTAAAACTTTTTAGTTACAGATCATCTCGAGGGAAGGGTTTATGATAAGTCACATCAATTTAGCTTTAGGCAAACAGTTGGTTCTGTCTATTTTATCTCAATGGAATGTTTTCTCCTCTGGCCATGCAAGACAGAGGTGGTCACACAGGCAAAAGGTGAATGGGTGGTTGTGGAAACTTTAAGTAACTACATTTAAACTATTAAGTATATTAGTATTATATAGTCTCAATCAAAGTGTATCTATGCAGGTGATAATTATCAACTACTGATTTCCGCTATAAAGGAAAGTGTTATAAACACATAGTATAAGTGAAGGTCAGGAAAAAAGGGAAGTTTATGAATAGACTCACATCACCTTAGGGTGCAGAGTGATTACTTAAATCCACAGAAGCCAGACCACTGAGTCAGAGGGAGCAAGGAATACAGATAAGAGATACAGAGATATGATTACCAGGAGGAGGATTAAATGAACAATATGTCTTGGATAAGCACACAAAGGACATATTGCCCCGGCCCACAGGGTATGTGGCTTTCCATTCTTAAATTCTCTGCATTCTCACATTCACCTGTACCTCCACCAAAGTTTCTGGCGGCTTGGGAGGCGAGGCTCATGCACTGTCTCCGACAAGTGAGCTTGGTAAAGCACCCAGGGTCCAGAGGAGAACCACAGTCCCAACCAACCTTAATTTCAGTCTGGTGTAACCCTAAACAGAAAATCTAGTTATGCCTGGACTTCTGACCTTCAGAAAATGTAGACTAATGAATGGGTGTTCAAAGCTACTGATTGTGGTAATTTAATACACACTAATAGAAAACTAACAGCCTTAACTGCTGTACATAGCTCTGTGTGAGCCCAGACGTAGCTCACAGTGGCAGCATTCTATCTCAAGGGAACACTGGTGCCTCCATCCTTTTCGTGCCCCAGGGTCTGCTTTGGCTCTGTGTAAATATAGGTTGGAAGTATAAGGGTTTTAATGCTCTGGGGGAACCACTAACCCAGTGGAGGCCAGAGTCAGTAAATAAAGGTTCCAATCTAGAGCTCTTCACGTGGACAATTACATGTATTTCATGGAAGTCCTGGTAGAAGCAAGCCTCTGATGTCTACAGCAATAACCTCAACAACTCACTCTTTTATTAGCTTGTCCTTCTTCTCAGTCTCACTTTCTTTCCACAGTAAACTCACTCACATTCAGGTTCTCATGTCAGACTCTGTTTACAGGGAAATCCAAATTGAGTTATTAGCCTTTAGATAAGTAAGATCAGAAGCAAATAGTATACTTACCTCCTCTAGTATAATGTCCTAAAATTACTACCAAGAGATATAAAAAGAAAATGTATCCTGAGCATATCAGAAGAAGAGAATAATACATTTGTATTGAAAGAGTAAAAATCTGGTGACTGTGTAAAATATTCCAGAATCATCATGTGTGATCATTTGTGTCAACCCCCCAAAAATGATTATTAGAATGCATTTCATATACTTAATGTCCCATATTTATATATAGTACTTTCATGTATATTATCTCTTTTAATTCCTGTAACAATTTTGGTTTTTTTGTGTGTGTTTTTTTGTTTGTTTGCATTTAGTGTTGTAGTGATTTTAGGTCACTCAATAGCTTGTGGTATTCTTTTTGAGCAATAGATGTCACATACTTGTTAATTTAGGATTTTCTTGTTATAATTTAATTATGTCTTCCAAAGAACATAATTTAAATGCTTCTTCATTTCAAAATTATTTCATGTTTCAATAGAGGTCAACTTTTTTTTTTTTTACCTAGTGTGCCATTCTATGACTGTTCTTTTAAAGTAGAGGTAGCACATTAACTTACTGAAATAATAAAACATTTCTATTGTTCATAGTCTATTTCTTGAATATTTGTTTCACAGTTTGACTTAATAATATTTAGCCAATCAGTTTTAAGAAATTATCTCCTAGAGAGTTCTATTTGAGATAGTAAGATTCTTTAGAATCATGAGTTTTAAGCAATTTCTGGGTCTTAAATTCTCTGTATTCTGAAGATATGTCATTATTTCTAGGATGAATCCTGGCTGCTTGTATTTTGTAAAAGGGCCTAACAGAATCTATGAAATCTCTTTGGGAAAATTAGTCTCTGGAAGGTCATTTCCTCTATATTATGTTCTCTGAACTTCTCTTGCTTAGTTCTTTGCTGAGAGATTTTTTTTTTTTTAACTTTTGACAGTCATTTCCTGCTGCTTTTTGGAATCTCAAAATGTAGTGCTCTGTTTGAGATATCACAGCTGGTTGTTATAGAAAAGATGTTTTATGTTACAATTGGAAGATTATGACTTCAGGCAGGTGAAAGTAGCAAGGAATATAGCACTCAAACTAAAATCTTTAGTAGGAAAAAATATAAGAAAACATGTAGAATTGGTCCCAAGTTTTCAATTATGTTTCAAAATTATGTTTTAATTATATTTCCCTATGAGCTATCAGAGACATAAAAATCTATGATTTAGGATGAAATTTCTCATAATTTAGCTTTCACCTGTGTTTACAAAATACTGTAGTTTGAAGATGTTGTTTTGGTATTTTTGCTTAAAAAGAAAAGCCCACAGTTATATATCCCATCATTGCCCTAGACAATTGAAGGTTACATTTTGGAGATTTTCATGGTTAGTCTAAGTGTCAATTTCTTTTCCAACTCACGTTTTTTCATTGAACTCTGAAATATATCGCACCATGTCAGAATGGGACTAAATCATTAGGGAGTCCTAGTTGCTTAGAAAGCCTAGTTTAAGAGGCCCTTCCCTTTGGAAGTTTAAATGTAGGTTGGGGGAAATTTGGTAAGATTACCAATATTTAGCTATAATATATACTCTTTTCATTCTCATTCTTTTTCTCTGAAGAGGATATTATCCAACAAAATGGCTTAACACAAACCAATAACTTTCACAATTCTAGACCAGGCAACTTCAATATATTGACATTTCTTTAAAAATTTGCAGCCATAATTATCACTTTGTTAGCTAAGAAATCAACTAGGCAAAGTTTAAGTACAAAGTTTTATTTGGTATGAGAAGATGAATATCTGCTTTGCTAATAACTACATTTAATAGGATGGATCTCTTCCATACTTCTATTTGTCTATTGTGTAAATTCATGATTACATTTCCCAATTATCCCAGACACTGTCATCATTTTTTCTTCTCCAGAGGGCTCAAGGCTTTAATTATTAGCATTAATGGTACTGTAAATTGCCTGATAAAAGGACTCTGAAAAAATACACTTTCTTACTTAAGAATAGCTGCAGAATTTGGGGTTTCAGTGAATATCTCTTTCTTAGTCAAAAACCAGCTCTCTTACTCTAAATTTTGAAAAAGCAACATATTTCCTCCATCTCTTGCTAAGGACATGGAAAGCCAGTCACTATAATTCTATAAGTGTTTAGTGAGTATTTACTATACACCAGATATAGTGCCAGTTTCAAGGATGCAAATGAATAAAACGTGGTTCTTGTCTTCAATTAGTCCATAAGGGAGAAGGGAAAGGGTAGACAACTAAGTACCATGTACTATGATAAAGACATTGACAGATTGGTTTTGAAGCTATGGGGAGTGGTCATTAATTTCAGTATCTCTATTTAACATTCATTAAGAAGATTATATTTTTAGCTGGACCTTGAAGGGTAAGTATGATTTATCCAGAATAGAAGAGAAGGAAGGGTTTCCCAGGCAGAGACAAGAATATAGATAAAGCAAGTATGGTAGTTTTCTAAAGGAAGAGTATGGTGGAGAGAGCTGAATTAGAGAAGTCCATTTCCATTCCTGCTAAAATTCTTGTGTCCAACAGGATAAATAGAACAGGCAAATCATTTCTGAAAGCACCGTGAGATAATTCTGAAGTGAATTCTACTCCAGCTCATTCCCCATCTGGCTACCAAACTTGGAACAAGTTTTGTAATAGAAAGATGATGGACTTTGAAATCATATAGATCCATTATTTGGTAGGTGTATGGCCTTGAGAAATCTCATCTTTTTGTGCCACAGTGTCCCAGTCTATCAAATGGGGATAGCTACAACTTTACAGGGTTATTGTTAAGGTATAATTAGCATGCACATGTACAAATCTTGGGAAATTGTAGGCATTCTGTACATGTTAGTTCCAGTTTTCTTTTTTGTTTTCCAGCTTATGTGCAAAACACAGAGATATGAAAGTGTCCCCTTGATTGCAGAACACTGATTAGATTCTAAAGGCTAAACTGTAATACAGATAGATTTAGAGATCAGAGTATAAAGCTTAAACTTTGTGAAGTGTCTTACTATCATATAAGAAGTTCGTATTTTTAATATTATGCATAATGGAGAATTATCAGTTATCAGTTACATAACAGACAATCCCAAAACTTCATGGCTTAGACTTATAGAATTATATTAATACAAGCTAAAGGTTTACTAGCTAGTAATACTGATCTGTGCTAGGGCCCACTGAACTTGGCTAGACTTGCTCAATGTCTGGGTGGGATGAATTTACACACATCTGGTGGTTAGCTTGCTGTTCGGTGGAGAGACAAAGATTGTTGGGCCAAGTGTCTCATTACCCAGCAAGGCAATTTAGACTTAAACATGGCAGGTGCCAGGGTTCCTAAGAGAAGGAGGAATTAGAGTATACCCCTTGATAACAGGACCAGCAATATCACCATATAAAGGGGGTCTGGGTGGAGAATTGTGTATATATGTGTGTTTTTGTTCTTATTTTATTTTATGGAAAAATATTGAAATGTTTTGTAATGAATAATAAGATTAAATTTGTATTTAAGGTAATTATTCTAACAGCCATGAGAATAACTGAGCAGACAAAAAGCAAAACAGCCATTAGAAGACTTATACAATTATACTGGGAAAAAATATCATATGAATATTCTAAAGCTTCCTCTACCCCATAACAGAAAAAGAGGATATCAAAATTGTTGACTTATTTTCTTCTCTACCCATTACCTCTGGGGAGATTTCTGCCATTGCTGTCATGAAAAGGAAGAAGGTAAGCCTAGGGCTGATTTACAGAGCAACTTGTTGTTTGGTTCTGGTAATTTGGGAAGAAGGTGGTTGTGGTGTAGGAGTTGTGATGTGGGAAAATTAAAGAATTTTATAAAAGTTGTAAAGGGTTATATCCAACCTTCACGATATTCAGGAAACATCAATGAAAAATGTAATGTGCCAGGTATCTTCTATTTGCCCTTCCAAATTCATTCTTTTTTTTTTTTTAAGATTTTATTTATTTGACAGAGAAACACAGTGAGAGAGGGAACATAAGCAGAGGGACTGAGAGAGGGAGAAGTAGGCCTCCTGCCGAGCAGGAAGCCCGATGTGGGGCTTGATCCCGGGTCTCCAGGATCATGACCTGAGCCGAAAGCAGTGGCTTAACCAACTGAGCCACCCAGGTGCCCCCCAAATTCATTCTTAATCCTTCTCTTCTATACAAGGATGATCAAATATGAATGACATCCATGAACGATTTGTCCACTGGATTCTGGTTGGACAACAGGAGCCTTGCAAGACATCAGGAGTGAAGAGAGTGAGCGTGGAGTGTTTATTCCCTGTCAGTTATTCAGCCAGCCAGAAAGCAAAGGAAGTAGACCATCATTGTATACGTTTTTCCTACGAATTACTCTTATTTCCAATTCTATACTTTTTATTCCAAATAAGTTGACTATTATTTATTCAGGTTTTAAAAATTAAATTATCATATTTAATCCTACAGCAGCTCTTATGATGAAGGTGATATTATTTTTATTTTATAGACTGGGAAAACAACAAGTTCAGAGAGAGATTAAGTAAGTTATCTACCACCCAAGGTTTTATTTTCCCCTAAGGCTTTTTAAAGTTACTTCGGAAGAGAACCAATTTTTGTATCTAAAATTAATTTAGAGCCTCGTTAACTCTCAATAGATGAGAGAGAGAGGTCAGTGTTGAATTTTCTTTCAGTCTTTATTTAAAGGAATAATTGTTAAAATTATTTTTTTAACCTCTTACTATTCCTAAAGGAAATTTAAGTAGACAAACAAATAGAGATAGGAGCAAACAATCTCATTTTCTAAAAAAAAAAAAAAAAAAAAAAAAAAAAGTGATTTTCCATTTTCCCACTTGACTATTTATACATTGGAAAAGTCTAAGCCCACAAACCAAGCTCTTTTTTCTTAGCCTGTGCAATAATGAACTTTTACTTGTTTCGAAAAACTGTTCTTATGATAGCTAGTTGTCAAAGAATTTCCTGTCTTCTGCAAATGCTTACACAAATTCATATAAGCAGCATCCAAAACATATAAGAATTCTATTTAAACACTTTAGTCTTATATGTAATTTATGACAAATTTAAAAGCAAAAATGTTGTGCAAGGCCCTTTTTCAAATATAAGGCCATCTATTGCTTTAATTTGTAACTTATAAAGTCATCTATATCTTTCCTAATAAATATTTAAATCTTTACTTAAAACTTTCTGCCATTCTGGACTAGTATAGGCTATTAACATTTGGGAAGCTCAAGAGGTAAAATGAAAACAATTGTGGGATAATTAATATTGATGCCTTGGGTGCAACATTCTGTCAGCCTTTTGAGTGGTAGAAAATCAATAGAAAAATGGAGCTGTATCTTTTCCCATCTTACTACATACATTATCACAGGATATCGCTAACATGGACATCTTTTCCCCAACTCTTTAGCTAACAACTACCAAGACTTTAGGTATATAAAATATGTTTGAGTATATCTTTATAAAGTTAGTTTGATATGAAACATTAATTTATCCATTTTGAAATCGCCTAGCATGATAATTGCTGACTCAATTCTTTCATTAAAAATGGAAGGCGAGGGTTTTTTTTTTCCCCCAAATTCAGGCATATGATTTCATTTCAGTTTGTTCTATTTCTAAATGCAAGTGATACTCAAAATGGCACCTTACAAATTTTCAAAACAAAATGTCTTCTTCAGTCTAGCATCAGAGGTTAACTCTGCCTGCATAGGTGAGAAGTAATGTGAAAGGCTGTCCCTGTAGCTTGCAGGCAGGTTCAGTCATGAGTAGTGCAGAAAACTATTCATTTTTAAAAAGATTTATTTACTTGAGAGAAAGTGATAGCAGGGCAGGGGAGAGGCAAAGTGATAGCAGGGCAGGGGAAAGGGAGAGAATCTTAAGTAGGGTCTGTGCTTGGTGCAGAGCCCAACATGGGATTCAGTCTTATGACCTTGAGATCATGACCTGAACTGAAACCAAAGTTAGACATTTAACTGACTGTACCACCCAAGTACCCCAGTGTGGGAAACTATTCTTAAAGGTATTTCACCAAGCAAGTGGTTCACTCTTTGTCTTTCTAATTCCAGATCTTTGGGATAATCCTCTATTTTAGTCTATTTATCTAGAACAGATTGTTACAAGCTGACAAATTCTTCTGGTTATTGGGGGAAAAATAAATGGAAGACAAATTTTCCAGCCAGAAATTGGTCTTTAGCTTATTCAGTACCCAGTCGAATCCTCTGCCATCTTACACATGGTATATTCCAGAAATCATGTGCCTCTGCATTACATATATTAAGACTGTATTCCGGTATACTTTGAAATTTAAGCAATTCCACACAAATCTTCAAATTTTAACAAGACTGTAGCCAAACTGTTTTCATACTACATTAAAAAATATAAATGTACTTTCAATTCTCTGGCATATGGGATTTTGATCATAGTTCCCATACTGATCATTATTGGGTCTCATGAGAAAATAGAAATTTCTTTATTACTATGAAAGGAGGAAACAATTCAGTGGTGTTATAGACTAAATTCATATGTTGACATTTTAATCCCCAGTGTGATAGTATTAGGAGAAGGGGGTTTGGGGGGATGATTAGGTCATGAAGGTAGAGCCTTCATGAATAGAATTCATGTTCTTATAAAACACCCCAGAGGTTTCTTTCTTTTTGCCAAGTGACGATACCATAAGAAGTTGGCAGTTTGCAGTCCCAAACAGGACTCTCACCAGAACTCTGGTCTCAGACTTATAGCATCCAGAACTGTGAGAAATAAATTTCTGTTGTTTATGAGCTACCCAGGCCATGGTACTCTGTTATAACAGCCCAATGGGCTAAAACAGAAATTGGTACTTAGAACTGGGAATGCTGCTATAACAGACACCTAAAAATGTGGAAACAACTTTGGGACTAGGTAATGAGTAGAGGCTGAAATAATTTTAAGGTGCATGTTAGAAAAATCCTAGATTTCCATAAACAGGTTTTTAAAGGAGATTTTGATAAGAGCTCAGAGAGGAAAGAGAAGAGCTGTAGAGAAAGTTTCTATCTTCTTAGAGAAAAAAAACCCAAGTAACTATGAGGAGAATGTTAGTAGAAATATGGACAGTAAGGGACATTTTGATAAAATCTCAGATGGAAATGAAGAATATGATACTGGAAATTGGAATAAAGGCATCCTTTTATAAAGTGGCAAAGAACTTTGCTGAATTGTGTTCAGTTATTTAATGTTTCATGGAAGGTAGAACTTACAGGTGATGAAATTGAGTATTTAGCAAAGGAGATTCCTAAGAAATATGATGAGGAGTTTGGTTCCTCTTCACTGCCTATTATAAAATACAAGAGTAGAGAAATGAACTGAAGATGAAATTATTAAGCAAAAAGAAGCCAGGTCCTTAAAAATTTGAAAATTGTCAACCTGTCCATATTAAAACAACAACAACAACAACAACAACAACAACAACAATAACAAAACCACACAAAAAAATGAGAAAGCTGTACAGAACACAACACTAAGGATGTGACAAATCAGGCATTGCGTAAGGAGATTGGTATGTGTGTGAACTATCTCAACAAAACCCGGGGATAGAGATGTGTTTATGCCAGTGGAAACATTGTTGGCTGAGACCAAAAGAAAGAGAAAACAAGACAGTTGAGCTTCTTAGACCTTATAGGACAGGACTGTAATTATTTGGTTGTGAACTGTGCTATTATTAAAGACAAGCAAAGAAGAATGCCCAGAGGTGGTTCTGACATCTCTGTGGTAGGAGGCTGTCACTCCTATGACAAGGCCAGGGTGCAGTAGAGGTGAGGAGGAAGCTGTTTCCACTTTCTTTCAAAGATTGGGACTAACACTCAAAGGAATGTTAGTAACACTCCCTGGGAGAAGGGACAACCAGAGGAGCCTCTGGGGGGGAGAAATTCTGCTCCAGCACAAAATAGCATGAATTCTTGAGACTTGACCAGTATTAACCTTTTAAACAGTAATTTACAATCACCTTTATCTTGGGTGAATCTCAACAATCCATTTCCAATTAAAGTTTTCAATATGGGTAATTTTGGCAATACTTGGCATTTTGATGTATGATAAATTGGTTGTAAAAATGATCACAGTTATTCATCTTCTTTATTCATCTTCTAAGTCATTCATCTTTCTTCTTTCTTTCTATTCATCTTCTTTATACCCTTTGCATATGTGAATTTGCCCCTCATAACAAGAAATAGAGTCTATGTCTTCATCTCTTTAAATTGGGTAGGTCTCATGCCTTGCTTCAGATAATGTGGTGAAACTGTGCCATTTTCAAATGTAGGCCTCAAGGGGTCTTAAATGCTTCAACTTGTCCTCTTAGTCCCCTGCCACCACCATATGAACAAGCTCAGGTTAGCTTGCTGGATAATGAGAGACACATTATCACTGACACATAGTTGATGCTCATTAAAATGTGTTTAAAAATATAAGAATTCTGGCATTCCACAGTATTGTCCTAATCCATTTCTGGCCACTTATTATCTCTGAAGTGTGGTAGATTATAAACTTAAGTTTCACCAATATCTGCTTCTGCCTTCCCTGGAGAAGCAATATACTGTTCCTATTCATTACAGTTAGGCTTATATATGTGACTAGATTGACCAAAGAAATATAAGTGTAACTGGCAATGTGTTACTTTCAAGCTTTAAGATGCAGCTTTTACTTTACTACATTCTGTTTTTCTCACCATTACAAAAGGCAAATGCTCCACATAGGGCCTGCTCCATCAGCCTGAATTCTAGAACAAGGAACAATTAGAGATGCAACCAACTCTTGATGGACTTGCTGCATGACCAGGAAGAAAACCTTTGTTATTATAAACCATTGAGGATGGGGTGCCTGGGTGGCTCAGTTGGTTAAGTGACTGCCTTCAGCTGAGGTCACAATTCCAGAGACCCGGATCAAGTCCCACATCGGGCTCCCTGCCCAGCGGGAAGCCTGCTTCTCCCTCTCTCACTCCCCCCCCCCCTTGTGTTCCCTCTCTGGCTGCGTTTCTCTCTGTCAAATAAATAAAATCTTAAAAATAAATAAATAAAAATAAATAAACCACTGAGGTTTTAGACTGAGGATGCAGTATACTCTAACCTCTTTGGATCAGTATGCTGGGTGATCACATCCATGTTTCTGTTACCACTAACTAAAAATCAAATGTATATCTCTATCATATATTGCTAGTGGGAATGTCACTTAATGAAACAATTTGGCAGTTTCTTGAAAAGTCAAATATATACCTGTTATGTAACCCAGCAATTTTATTCCTACTTATTTACCTAAGACAAATGAAAACATGTTTGCACAAAGACCTTTTGCAAATGTCCATAATAACCAAACATATAGTCAATATCCAGTTACATATGAATGGCTAAACAAAATTAGTATATATGCATAGAATGGAATACTATCCAGCAATGAAAAGGAATGAACTACTGATATATGCAACAACATGGATGAACCTCAGACTCATTATGCTAAGTGAAAGAAGCCAGACACAAAAGTATACATCTTGGATTACCCCATTTGTATGAAATTTCTAAACCATGCAGAAAGAATGTGGATCAGTGTCTGCATGGGGTTGGACATGGGAGTGTTCTAAAAGTGGAATGTCACAATGGTTGGCACAACTACAAACTTTACTAAAAATCATCAAACTAGGGTGCCTGGGTGGCTCAGTTGTTAAGTATTTGCCTTCAGCTCAGGTCATGATCCCAGGGTCCTGGGATTGAGTCCCACATTGGGCTCCCTGCTCTGGGGGAAGCCTGTTTCTCCCCTCCTCACTCCCCCTGCCTGTGTTCCCTCTCTCGCTGTGTCTCTCTCTGTCAAATAAATAAATAAAATCTTCTAAAAAATTATCAAACTATGCATTTATAATTAATGGATTTATGGTCTATAAATTCTACATCAATAAAACTGAAAAAAAATATACCTAGGCCCAATTTTTCTCTGAGTTATGGATATATATATATATATCTACTAGATATTTCTGCCTAGATAGCCCACAAACCCTTCAAAATTATACATAACTAAATGATGTATTTTCTTTATCACCCCAAATTATGTTTCTGACGGAGATTACCTATAATATAACTGGACTGAAATTTGCTCAAACCAAAATATCATATTCTTTCTACACTGCTTGTTTCCTTTACTGCTCTACCCAAGTTGCCAACTGTTGATTATATCTTTTGAAAATCTCTTCAGTTCCTCTCATTTCTTACTTTCATTCACTTACTGTTTACTTTTTTTCTCATCTTTGACATTATTCTATGTGTTCTTTTTTTAAAAGATTTTACTTATTTATTTGTCAGAAAGAGAGAGAGAGAACACTAGCAGTGGAGTGGGGTAGAGAGAGAGGGAGAAGCAGACTCCCTGCTGAGCGGGGAACCTGATGTGGGACTCCATCCCAGAATCCTGGGATCATGACCTGAGCCAAAGGCAGATGCTTAACCAATTGAGCCACCTAGGCATCCCTAATCTACATGTTAATTCTAATATTGCAATATTTGAAGAATTTACTTCTTAATTTCCTACTCAGTGGCCAGAAACTGAAGATGCTTCATCACAATGGAAAAAAAAATTCATAATATAAATTGATATTTATAATATAAATTATCATATTATATATACTTTGAATAGTGATATGCCCCCACCCCATATTACTGAACAAAAATACGTATTGATACATTCTAGACTATTCAATATGACTTACTTAAAATACCTTCTTAAAAAATTATTTATAATAGTCATTCTGTATACTCCCAATTGCTACAAAAGCTTAGCTGTTGTGAAAGGTTTGTTTGGAATAGAATGTGCAGCTGGATTTCAAAGTCTCAGAGTGACGGTGACCTTAGCATTTAAGTTGAATTTCAGTGTACTCTGAGATGGACATAAACAGCCCACAGCTGTTAGTGCACTCTAGCTGGTCTAACTTCAAAATATAGTTTTAAGCTACTTTCAAAGACAATTTTCAACTTATTTAAAACATTGAGTTTAAACTCAATGTAAAATTCCTCCAGAACAAGCAACTGAATAGCCATTGCCGTTGGACAATACCGTTGTGACCTAGGTTTGGGGGAAGAGATAGACATTAGCAGGAGTGAAGGAGGATGATAAATAGGTAAACATTAGAAGCGCAAGGAACATAATATCCTGACCTTATATCTTCAAAGACCCTGGGGCTAACAGACCAAAAGTCATAGGTGCAGAGCTCTCCTCTTCCACATGTGCCTCAGGGTAACTCCTAGACTCATTATAATGTGGTTAGAGCCCCCTACCTTCCTCCCATCCCAAATAACCACCCATGGAGAAAGGCTGCCTTTACCATCTGGTAGAAACATTGCAGGATACCTGTGGGAGGAGTGCCCCAAATGATTGGAAGCCTCTATTAGAGACCACCCCACTGTACATTGCAACTCCTCCCAACCCAAAGAGGTATAAAAAATATCTAATGCCGAAACAACCTAGGGCCAGAACCTACACCTCCTGGAACCTTGCCTGCTCTCCTACACTAAGAATGTACTGTTGTTTTATTAAAACTGTTTTCTGTTGTCGCTTTGGGTGCAGATTTCTCATTCCTTACTGCATTGGTGCCAAGAGTGGAGTCACAATGGCTTTTAGCTTTGATGGTAGGCTTAGTGATACTTATCAATATTATAGATATTAATTAATATACATAATATGTACATATATTTATAATTACTATATAATTATAGTATAATTAATATACATTATATATTAATTAATATATGTGTATATTAATTAATATATATTAATATTACTCTGCCTGGCCATGTAGCTCGTCAGGAGATCCTACCATTAGGTGGAAAGTGGTCATGGAAGATACTAGGTTTTATTTAGCTCTTAGCAGAGTGAATAGCTTCTCCCTCCCGAAAGGCCCTCAGGCAATATTCCATTGAAAGCCAATCATATATATTCCTGTGCCTCATTTCATACATCTTAAAGTAGACATAATAAATACAGGTCTGTGGGGTTGTCTTGAAAAAGAAATGCTAAAGTGTTTAAACACTAAGATAACTATATATGTAAAAGAGCTGACAGAAAGTTCTCTCCATGTTATTTCTTCTCACATAGCCCCATATTGAAACATTAGTTGAAAACAAAGTGGTATGTTTCCTATTAGCATTTTTCTACTTAGTAAAGGGGATTTTCTAAGTTTGAAAAAAATCTTTTTATGTGGGACTCAGTAAGATGCTTTCTATTTATGTTGACAAAAAATTATGACCTTGAAATTTTTAAGTTTTTCTAGATAATATCTCAAGAAAACTCATCCAAACTCTTAAAGAACAAAATTCCTGACTTTAATTAATTAATTCAAGAAGTTCAGAGGTGCCTGGGTGGCTCAGTCCACTAAACATCTACTCTTGGCTTAGGTTATGATCCCAGGTCCTGGAAGCACATCCCATATGGGGCTCCATGCTCAGTGGGGATCCTGCTTCTCCCTCTCCTTCTACTGCTTTCCCCTGATCCTGCTTGTTCTCTCTCTCAAATAAATAAATAAAATCCTAAAAAAAAAAAGAAGCTCATACTTGCTTAATTTTTGCCATGTTCCAGGAATAATGCAAAGATATTGAGATAAAGTGATGAGGGGGGAAAAATTATTTTTCCTCTCTCAGTCCCTGGATTTCTTACAGCCTACTAGATAGAAGGATATAGGTATTAATAAAACAGTCTTATAAGCAAATATAACATAAAGTCCTATTAGAAAAAAATTTGGTCTGATCAGGGAGAAAGTCTTTGACAAAGTGAGATACTTAATCTGAAATTTGTACAATTGGTACATAGGATGTTAACCAGATTAAATGAAGGGAAGGGCTTTCTGGGCAAGGAGGGGACCACTGGACAATAATCTTTTGGAGGGGATCAGAGTGTATCTAAGGGACAGGTAAATGAACCTAGAGTGGGGAAAATGAGGGGTATATTGAATATGAGATGAGGCTGGAAAAAGAGGGTCAATTTTTTTATGTTGGGGCAATAGAAAGTCATTTAAGTTTAAGTAGGGAAGTAAGGCACACTAGATAAGGAAAGAGAGAAAACTGTCATTGTTTACTGATAACTCATGATAAAGACTTTACATAAAAACCAAGAGAACTAGTAGACCAAATATTAAAATAGGAAAATTCAGAAAGTATGCCAAATGAAAATCAATATACAAAGATCGATAACATCTCCCCATAATAGCAATAATAAACTAATAAATCCATAAAATAAAACATAATTTCAAATCACTACAAGAACTACAAACTGTTAAGAACTTATTAAAGGAAAATCACCACTAAAACTGCAAGCTTCTTTACAAAGGATATGTCTTTTTCACTCCTGTATCCTCAGTGCCTTACCCATAGCATGGAACATTGGAGATGCTCAATAAACGTTTGTTCAGTGGTTGAAAGAATAAATACATAAGACTTTCATAAAGAAGATTTTTAAAATCTATGAAAGAACATATATCAGAATCATTGTAAATATATATCTTTCTCATGGATTCACAACTAATATTGAAAACAATGTCAGTTAGTCTTAGATAACTACATAAATTTAATCCAAAAATGAATGAATAATGTAGCAGTCCTCTCAGAGGAACTTAGAAAAGCTCTAATTAAACCTCTGCATAAAAAGCTCAAGTTTCTTTTGCTTAATAATCAACTCCATCAAGACAGTAGCTATAGAATCCCTATGATATATGATTCACCAAGTTCTTCATTCTCATATTTCTCTACTCCAAATTTTATTATTTATTGGAATTTTAAACAACATATTTTTTACTCCCATTTTGTATTTCTCTAGCTTAATCACTGTCACTCGTATTTATATAATGTGATACTATTAGGTCTTTCTTGTTTTTCTTTGCCTTCCCTTCCCATCATCTACATCTCATTGTCTCTGTGTCATAACTACTGTGGCACTATTATATTTAATTCTGTTCCATAATCAAACTAAGTCTTCTGTTCTTTCTCTATAATTAAATAAATTATAATCAGTTCCCAGAGTAGTGTCTGGACTAGAGCCAGTGGATGAATAAAACTTAAAATCTAATAGTGTTGACATTTTTTTTTAAAAAAGATTTTATTTATTTGACAGAGAAATGCAGCTAGAGAGGGAACACAAGCTGGGGGAATGAGAGAGGGAGAAGCAGGCTTCCCGCCGAGCAGGGAGCTGGATGCCGTACTTGAACCCCGGATTCCCGGATCATGACCTGAGCCGAAGGCAGACGCTTAACGGCTGAGCCACCCAGGCACACCTAGTGTTGACATTTTAATAATGTAAATATTGCTAACAGTTGTTTCCTTTATTATTAATCCAAAATGATGCCTTGCATTACTCAAAGAGGATGTTTCCAGCAACAGTCAAAATGGATTATTTTTTCTTACACTTCAAATAATTGTGTAATCTCACATCATGATTTATTTTCTTGTATACCTTTTTATTTTTCCCACTGAAATCTACTCACATTTTTTATTATCGATTTTAAAAAATGAGTCTATGCCATATCCTCATTTATATAACCTCTCAGTTTTAGCGTTCATTGCATGGAGTCTCCATTTTTCTGAAAAACCTCTCTTTCTTACAGACTTTTGGTCATAATTTACATGTTTGCTTGCAAGCCTAAGATTATCTATCCTTGAGCTTTCTTCTGCTACTTTCTCAGTTGAATGCACCATCTTCTGAATGCTTGATTTTTCTCCCTTTTTTTGTTATAAGTATAACCTCAAGGATGGGTGTGTGGGAGGTAAACTTTCCGAGTTCTCACATGTAAAGAAAATATTTAATCTGTGTATTGACAAAGCTGGTTTATTTGTAATCTTGGAAAATGTTGAGTTAAATTAGTATTTCTTTCTTTGGTGAAAGAGTATGGGAATAGGAGAATTTGGTGTGTGGGTATGTAAAGGAAAAGACTGTAAACTGGAGAAAATGCCCTTCCTAGATATCAATAACCATAAATTCTGGTGTTAAGTACTATGTCCTGTTCATCATGTTTTTCCCCACAGTGACATATAGAGTGGGTACTCAATTATAGCTTCTTAAAGTGGATACTTAATTCATATTATTGATTGAACCCATGGCATTACTAGCTTCCAAATGTGGAGAGATAGACAAGTTGGCAACAAATTTGTATGCTTACAATTCTGCAATTGTTTTCTTTCTTTTCCTACAGTATGTTTATTTGAATGATAACTTTTAATAAATTCTGGAAAAGAAACCTCTCTCATGATATTTCACTTGACTTAAGTGCTTATTGGCACTTGTAAATGATGTCAAATTTCACTGGGAGCCAACTCTTTAACAGTCATAGTCAGTCCCAGCCTTTTTCCTTCACCTGTTTTTCCACGTTCTCTCAGTCACTTAGGATATTGCCTCTTATTCCACCACATCCTATTTCATCCTTGTATTTTGGATTCAGGGCAGGTTTTATCTTCTTTCTGCTACAGTATGACTTTTTCTGTTCTGGCAGGATATCCAATGACTAATTTGGACAACCTCCCTCTTAGCCATGTTGCGCCTTCCTCCTTTGGGGAGGCATCCTGGCTTTTATACTATTATTTTGAGGATATGACATAAAATGAAGCTAAAGTCATTATGAAATTATAATGTTTAGTTGATGGCCATGGTAGATTTGAAGCAGCGTCTCAGTTACTATTCTGTGCCAATTAGAATATATATATTCTATATATTCATATAGAGAATATATATATTCAATATATATATATATATTTTTTTTACTCTGAAAAGAAATACCATTTTGAAGGACTGCAGCAAAGACTCAAATGTAAGCCAGCTTTATTCTTTTTTTTTTTAAAGATTTTATGTATCTGTTTGACAGAGAGATAGATAGAGCACAAATAGGTAGAGCAGCAGGTAGAGGGAGAGGTAGAAGAACGCTCTCCACTGAGCAGGGAGTCCAATGAGGTGCTCAGTTCCAGGACCCTGGGATCATGACCTGAGACAAAAGGCAGTCACCCAGGTGCCCCAAGCCTGTTTTATTCTTAATCAAACTTTTTAAAAAACTGATCTCATTCTTCTTTTGCAAAGGCCTGACTGTAAGAGATCATTTAAAATTTTGTTGAACATGCCAGATACTGATTTTAGTTCTTTTATTTCTTTCCATTATAATTGACTTAGACAATGTTTTGTTTGTTTGCTTGTTTGTTTCCATAAACACGGTAGAACTCAAGTAGTTCTTTGTAGATGGTAAGTTCTTTTTAAGGAAAAGGAATCTAAAAAGGATAAGGCTACACGCTATATTTGTTTATCCTGAAAATCCACTAGATATCTGGGATCCCCTTCATAAGAAAAAAAAAATTGAAAAGATGACATACAATGATCAAAATCAACAGGTTTCTCGTTGCAATTTGCTTCTGAACAGAATTATAGTTAACTTTCTTATTTGCACAAATTTATTTTTACTTTTACAGAACATGATGGTTTTGGTCAGAAAATGTGATACAGCTATCACTTTATAAAGTCTTTAAAAACTTTGCTATGAAATTTGTAAGGCAAACAAAAGAGTTATAAAAAGGAAATTTTGTTTTTTGTGTGTATTTCTCCAAGAGTATGCATCAAAAGTACTGCCTTTTAAAGTGACTTGATATAAATCTTCTTTCACATGATTATTCTGCTAACTTGACAGGGGTTTATTGCTGTTGTTTAAATGTTTTCATCTCTTTATGGACTACTTTTTCTTTTTATTAAATTTTACTTTTGAAATATGTAAACCATTTACATGATTCCAAAGTCAAACTTATGTAACAGGGAATACTGACAGAAGCCACAATTGTACCTTCCCTTTTCCATCCCTCTCTCTTCCTATAAATTGCTATCACTTATCTTCCTACTGCTTTCTTTTGAAAAAAATATAAGCAAATACACATATCTGAACATACATATTTGAATTTTCCTCCTTTCTTACACAAAAGAGTAATGTACTTTGTTTTTTTCTCATTTAATAATGTATCTTAACCACTTCAGATCAAAATGGCGATCTTCCTCAAATGTATGGCCACATAATATGTCATTTTAAAGGTGTGCCTTGGCTTATTCAGATAGTCCCCTATTTATGGGCAACTGTGTTATTTCCAACATTTTGCTATTATGGATAATGATACAATAAAAAGTTGGTACACATTAAAATTTGCATATTTTCTGATTAAGTAAAGAAAGTAGCAAGAGTTGCTGCTGCATATTTTTTACTTAGTATATATGAAGCATTTCAAAAGGGTGTTGATTTTGGACAATGCACCTGGTCATTCTAGGAACTTTGACTTCCATCTAATATCTTTGAAGTTGTCTTTTTCTCATTCATTACAACTCATCCAAATACTAGACCAAATCTAAGGGAATTTGCATATATGATTTTGAATAACTGATTTTGCCATACCTGCTGACTTTAGAGTCACACTTGCTCTCCCCCTCCCCCAAATGTTCTAGTGGGAAATAGGTTGATGGTGAAGAAAGCCTGGTTGTTACTTCTATGTACATGAGGGGTTCCTTTCATCTATCTACTTTCCAAATTAGAACAGCCAGGTCATTCAAGGAATGACCAGTCCCTGAGCAAAATTTATAGACCCCCAAGCTTATGATAAGATAACATGCACTGGAAAGCAAATGTAGTCCTTTACAATAAGAGATGTAATTGCTGTTGCTTTTGCTTTTACTAATTTAGGCTCATCAGTGCATTGTCTTTCCCATAAAGAAGACTATTCAGGAAATCACATTGAGATTGGAAAGCAGCTAAATGAACTTGTAATCTCAGAGTTATAGGTAGAAGACCACAGAGATAAACTTACCGTAACAGAACCAGGCCCTCCTGTCTAGAATTGTGTAGACAGAATGCCCTCATTTCTCCCTCACCTCTGCCTATATGACAATTTCCATTAACTTCTGGTAATATTGCAGTTCGCATAAATTTATTCTTGATTGCCTTAAAAGCTTGAGGCAAAGTGGTTGAGCCAAACGGAACTTTAAAATCTCAATCAAATAAAATGATCTGTTATTTAAAGATGAAGTCTTCTCAACAAATACCATTTATTTTGTGTAGCCATGATAGGCAAAGAGTGAATCCAAAATTTTGCAATTCCAGAACTACCTATAAGACAAACCAAGGACAATACTATGATTAAGGGAAGAAATCTAAAAAATGAAAACAGAAAAATAAAAAAAAAAAAACCCTTAATTAAACCCATGGAAGTTGTTTGAGATTGGAAAGGAATCATTTAGAGGAATCTGAAATAACCTGCAGTAATTAATTTATGCTTTCAATAAAGAATTTGTCTTCATTTTAAATAGTTGCTTTCATTTTTAATGACTCATCTTTATTTATGATTGTAACTGCAAAATATCTATTGTGAATAGAGGTAGAAAGATGTATTTGACTCCTTTCCATGTTTTGTTTTATTTTCCTTGCTTAGTTACTTGCTTCTTTTCTTCCTTCCGTCTACAAATATTTACTGAGTGATTGCCACGTACCATGCATTGTGTTAAATAGCAGATCTCTGCATTGTCCTCTTCCAGAAAATATTCTGGTCTTTTAAACAAAAAAAAATGCTATTGTACAACCTTGTTAAAAGGGTATATATAACGTATAATGATAAAGACATGGAACACATAGTTATTCCATATATTTAACTAGTTTTTTTTTTAATTCTATTTCTTTATTTGGCAGAGAGAGAGATCACAAATAGGCAGAGAGGCAGGCAGAGAAAGAGGGGGAAGCAGGCACCCCACTGAGCAGAGAGCCCGATGTGGGGCTTGATCCCAGGACCCTGAGATCATGACCTGAACTGAAGGCAGAGGCTTAACCCTATGAGCCACCCAGGCACCTTAATATATTTAACTAGTTTTAAACACAAGAACTATCTACATAGTTCAGAAAGATTCTAATATCAAAAATAAAGAAAATGAATATTTGCTATTAATGTGTATGGATATCACTACTTTAAAAAAATGTCATGTTACTGGTGAAAGGCTTGATCTTTTTCATTTTTTCAAAAATTCTGTGCTTCAGAATACTGATTTTAAAAAGCATATTTTGAAATGTGTTTGGCATAAGATGCTAGATTTTTATCTGAAGTTCCTCATAAATAAATGATCTATTTTTTCCTAGCTTCTGAAAGAGCCAGTTCCATTTCTGATAAACTTCTCAAACTTATTTACGTCACCATCTGTAACATGAGTGGAGAATAAAATTATATTACCTGTCCCTACACTCCCATAATTTTGTTTTGGCCTCTGATATTTCACAACTTTGTGAAGCATCAAATTATTAATTTCCCTTGGTAGGGAACTAGGAAGGTGTTGTTGTTTTTTCTTTTTTCTTTTAGTTGGAAAAGAAGAAATACTGTTAATTGTATTTTTCTATTTGGAAAAGTTTTCTATTTGCTTAACTTAACTGCTATAGTTCTTTGGTTATGTGAAGCCACCAAAGCACTAGATGCTTGTAAAAAGGAAATGTGTGGCAGTTAATTAGTACCTCATTTGAATTTTAACAACTATGTCAGCAGAAGGTGCACTAAATAGCAAGAGATGCCCTAAATGAATGAAATGAGCAAGTTTCAGTGCTTTCAGATGACAAGGAAGGTGAAATGTTTCACCAATTCTCCAACGTTTAGCCGTTTTCTATTCTGTTTAAAAAATATTAATTGATCACCAACTTTACACGGAGGGTTCAGGTGGCTGCTACTAAGAAAAGATAGGAAAGATAAAGTTTCCTCAAAGAGATTTTAACTGACCAAGGAGAAAAAGGAATTGCAAAAGTAACTGCTATAGACCACAGAATATGCTGGGTTTCAGAGAATTAAAAAAGGAGTAAGGGAATCCCTGCATGAAATCTTTTCTGGATGGGAAAATGAGAAAAGGCTCTAAGATGGGAACCTCAAAGGAGAAGAGAGTTCTGTAAGTTGATATGTGGAGATGAGTGTAAAATTGTTGAAATATAATTCAACAAATCAAACAGTGATGGGTAAGAACAAAATAAACAGTTGAATACAGGCAAGAACTTGGAAAGCTTACCATTTATGTTATCTTTCTGGAAAAAAATCATTCAGGACTTGTTTCTGATCTTAGTGGGAAAGGATTCAGGGTTCTAACCATTAAATATGATGTTAGCTATAAGGTTCTCTTAATCAGGCTAAGAAAGTTCCCATCTAATACCAGGCATTAAGAGGTCATGAATGGATGTTGAATTCTGTCAAATACTTTTTCAGTATCAGTTCAGGTTACCAGATATTTTTTCTTCTCTATCTGTAAATATGATGAATTATATTGATTGCTTTTTTTAATCTCAAACCAGCCTTGCATTCCCAAGATAAACCTTATGTGCTGTTGTGGTATTAGTCTTCTTACGTATTGCTAGGTTACCCACTTATTTTCAATGTTATCTGTGTCATATATATCTATATATGGCCAGAATATGGTCAGTTTTTGTAGAAGTTTCCTATGTATTTGAGAAGAATATGTGTCTTGTGAAAATTGGTTAAAATGTTCTGTGCATGTTTACCTAGATCATTTGTTATTGATATTGATGAAATTTTCTATACTCAGAATTTTTTTTTGGTTTGTTTTCTCAATTACTGAGAAAGATGGGTTAAAATCTTTTACCAGAATGGATTTTTCTATATTTTCTTTTACTGCTATGAATCTTTGCTTTGTATATTTTGAAGTTATCACAATTATAAATTAAATCGGTATATTTTACTACTGAGTGGACCATCATTCTGAAATCCAGTTTAACTCTAGTAATGCATTTAGCCCAAAGTTCATTTTATCTGATATTTTCATAGATACAGTACCTCTCTTTTTAAAAAAATCCTTGACTCTTGTATTTTTTGAAGTTGTGCTTTTCTAGATCATTTGCATATCTTACATAAATTCAAAAATTAACTTGACAATTTTTAAGAAAAAATCTGACTGTAATTTTGTTTGTGATTACATTGACTCTAGTTTAGAGAAAATTGGCATCATAACAATAACAAATCTTCTAATTAATAAACATGATACATCTGTTTTTATTTATATCTTCTGTAATTTCTCTCATTAATAATGTAATTTTTAGCATCTAGCTCTTATTTATGTTTCATTAAATTATTTACTTATTTATTATTTATTTATGTATTTTTAAGTTGAAAAATTTTTATGTAAACCTAGCTTAGTTAACATATAGTATATTATTTGTTTCAGGGGTAGAATTTAGTGATTCAACAGTTCCATATGACACACAGTGTTTACTACATCAAGTGCCCTCCTTAATGCCTGTCACCAATTACTCCATTCCTCCACCCACTTCCTCTGATCAACCCTCAGTTTGTTTCCTAGAGTTAAGAGTCACCTATGGTTTGCCACCCTCTCCGTTTTTATCTTATTTTATTTTTTCTTCCCTTCTCCTCTTTTCATCTGTTTTGTTTCTTAAATTACACATATGATTGAAATCATATGAGGCTTGTCTTTCTCTGACTGACTTATTTTGCTCAGCATAATACTCTCTAGTTCTATCCACATCATTGCAAATGGCAAGATTTCATTCATTTTCATGGCTAAGTACTATTCCATTGTGTGTGTGTGTGTGTGTGTGTGTGTGTGTGTGTGTGTAACATACATCTTCTTTTTCCATTCATCTTAGATGGAAATATGGGCTCTTTTTATATTTTGGCTACTGTGGACATTGCTGCTATAAACATTGTGATGCAAGTGTCCCTTTAAATCACTATTTTTATATCCTTTGAATAAATACCTAGTAGTGCAATTGCTGGGTCATAGGGAAGTTCTATTTTTAACTTTTTGAGAGCCTCCATACAATTTTCCAGGTGACTGAACCATTTTACATTCCCACCGACAGTGTAAGAGGATTCCCTTTTCTCTATATCTTCACCAACATCTGTTGTTTTCTGAGTTTTTAATTTTAGCCATTCTGACCACAATTAATTTTGTATCTCCTTGTGATTTTTGATTTGTATTTCCCTGGTGCTGATGTTGAGCATTTTTTTCATGAGTCTCTTAGCCATTTGTCTGTCTTTGGAGAAATGTCTGTTCATGTCTTCTGCCCATTTCTTGACTGCATTTTTTTGTTTGTTTTTGAGGTGTTGAATTTGATAAGTTCTTTATAGATTTTGAATACTAGCCCTTTATCAGACATGTCATTTGCAAATATCCCCTCCCATTCTATCGATTGCCTTTTAGTTTTGTTATTTAATTTGCTGTGCAAAAGCTTTTTATCCTGATTAAGTCCCAATAGTTTATTTTTACTTTTATTTCCCTTGTCTTTGGAAATCTGTCTAGGAAGAAGTTGTTGCAGTCAAGGTCAGAGAGGTTGCTGCAACTGAGGCCTTTAGGATTTTGATGGAGTCCAGTCTCACATTTAGGTCCTTCATCCATTTTGAATTTATTAAAAATGTGGTCCAGTTTCATTCTTCTGCATGTGGCTGTCCAAATTTCCCAACACCATTTGTTGAAGAGACTTTTTTTCCATTGGATATTCCCTTTCCATCCTTGTTGAAGATTAGTTGACCAGAGAGTTGAGGGTCCATTTCTGGGTTCTCTATTCTGTTCCAGTGATGTATGTGTCTGTTTTGTGCTGGTACCATACTGTGTTGGTGGTTACAGCTTTGGAATACAATTTGAAATCTGGAATTGTAATGCTTCCAGCTTTGGTTTTGTTTTTCAACATTACTTTGACTATCTGTGGTCTTTTCTGGTTCCATGCAAATTTTAGAGCTGTTTGTTCCAGCTTTGTGAAAAATACTGATGTTATTTTGATGGGGATTGCTTTGAATGTGTAGATTGCTTTGGGTAGCATAGACATTTTAATATTCCTTCTTCCAATTCATGAGCATGGAATTTTTTTCCATTTCTTTGTGTCTTCCTCAACTTCTTTTATAAGTGTTCTATAGTTTTCAGAGTACAGACCTTTTACCTCTTTGGTTAGGTTTATTCCTATGTATCTTATGGCTTTCAGTGTGATTGTATTTTGTCAGATGCTTTTTCTGCACCTATTGAGAGGATCATATGGTTCTTATCCTTTCTTTTATTAATGTAGTGCATCATGTTGATTGATTTGTGAATGTTGAATCACTCCCGCAGCTCAGGAATGAATCCCACGTTGTCGAGGTGAATAATCCTTTCATGTACTGTTGGATCCTATTAGGTGGTATCTCGGTGAGAATTTTTGGATCCATGTTCATTAGGGATATTGGTCTGTATTTCTCCTTTTTACTTGGGTCTTTGGTTTTAGGATTAAGGTAAGCCTGATCTCCTAGATTGACTATGGAAGTTTTCCTCCCATTTCTATTTTTTGGAGCAGTTTCAGAAGAATAGTTATGAATTCTTTTAGAAATATCTGATAGAATTCCCCTGGGAAGCTGTCTGGCCCTGGACTCCTGTTTATTGGGAGACATTTTATTGCTGATTCAATTTCTTTACTGGTTATGGGTCTGTTCAAGTTTTCCATTTCTTCCTGTTTCAGTTTTGGTAGTAATGTGTTTTTAGGAATGCGTCCATTTCTTCCAGATTGCCTAAATTGTTGGCATATATTTGCTCATAATATTCTCTTATAATTGTTTGCATTTCTTTGCTAGTGGTTGTCATCTCTCCTCTATTATTCATGATTTTTATTTATTTGGGTTCTTATTCTTTTCTTTTTGATAAGTCTGGCTAGGGATTATCAATCTTGTTAATTCTTTCAAAGAACCAGCTCCTGATTTCATTGATCTATTCTATTTTTTTTTTATTTCTACTTCATTGATGTCTGTTCTAATCTCTGTTTTTTTCTCTGCTGGATTTAGGCTTTATTTGCTCTTCTTTATCCAGTTCCCTTAAGTGTAATGATAAGTTGTGTATTTGGGACTTTTCTTTCTTCTTGAGAAAGGCTTGTATTGCTATATACTTCCTTCTTAGGGCTTCCTTTGCTGCATTCCAAAGACTTTGAACTGTTGCGTTCTTATTTTCATTTGCTACCATGTATTTTTTAAATTCTTCTTTAATTTCCTGTTTTACCCATTCTTTCTTCAGTAGGATGTTCTTTAACATGTTTATAACATGATCTTAGTCGTTTTATACTGATTGAGACCTGATTTGTGACCCATATGTGTTCTATTCTGGAGAATGTTACATGTGCATTTGAAAAGACTGTATTCTGATGAAATGCTCTGAATATATTTACGAAGTCATCTGGTCCATTGTGTCATTCAAAGCCCTTGTTTCCTTGGTGATCCACTGCTTAGATGATTGGTTCATTGCTGAGAGTGAGGTGTTAAAGTTCCCTACTATTATTGTATAATTATAAATGAGTTCCTTTATGTTTGTTATTAGTTGTTTTATATATTTGGATGCTCCCAAGTTGAGGGCATGAATATTTATAATTGCTAGATCTTCTTGTTGGATAGACCCTTTAATTGTGATTTAGTGCCTTTCTTCATCTCTTATTACAATCTTTGGTTTAAAATCTAGTTTTTCTGATATAATTATGGCTACTCCAGCTTTCTTTTGATGTCTATTAGCATGATAATTTGTTCTCTATCCCCTCATTTTCAATTTGGAGGTGTTTTTAGGTTTAAAATGAGTCTCTTGTAGGCAGCATATCTGCGGGTCTTGTTTTTTTAATCCATTCTGATACTCTGTCTTTTTATTGGAGCATTTAGTCCATTTGCATTCAAAGTAATTATTGAAATATATGAATGGAGTGCCATTGTATTATCCGTATAGTCGCTGTTCCCATAGTTTGTCTCTGTTCCTTTCTGGTCTCTCTTTCCACTCAAAGTGTCCCCTTTAATGTATCTTTCAGGGCTGTTTAATGTACGTAACTTCCTCTGGTTTTTATTTGTCTTTAGTTCTCCTTCTATTCTGAATGACAGCCTTGCTGGATAAAGTATTCCTCGCTACGTATTTTCCCCATTTAACATGTTGAATGTATCATGCCGGTGCTTTCTTGGCTGCTGTGTCTCTGTGGACAGGTCTGTTGCCAGCCTTATGTGTCTACCCTTGTAGGTTAAGGACCTCTTGTCTTGAGCTGATTTCAGGATTTTCTCTATATCTTTTTAATTTGCAAGTTTCACTATAATATGTGAAGATCTTGACCTATTTTTATTGATTTTGAGGGATGTTCTCTGTAGCTCTTGGACTTGAATGACTGTTCCTTACCCAGGTTAGGGAAATTCTCATCTATAATTTGTTCAAATAAGCCTGCTGCCCTTTTCCTGCTCTTCATTTTCTGGGACTCATCTAATATTAATATTATGTCACTTTATGGAATTGCTATGTTGCCTAAATCTACCTTCATTATCTAATAGTTTTCTTCTTTTCAGCTTCCTTATTTTCTGTAATTTTATCTTCTATATCACCAATTCACTCTTCTGCTTTGTCCATCCTTGTTTTTATGGAATCTCAGTCATAGTATTTTTAATTTCAACCTGATCAGATTTTAATTTTTATCTCTAAAATAAGGGAATTTCTAGTGTCTTCTATGCTTTTTTCAAGCCCAGCTAATATCTTTAATCCTAGTTCAAACATCTTACTTATATCTGTATTGATTAAATTCCTGGCTGTGTACTACCTCCTGTTCTTTCTTTTAGGGTGAATTTCTCCATCTTGTCATTTTGTCCAGAAAAAAGCAGAACAAAAGAAAAAAAATAGAAAAACAACAACAAAAACTAGATCCTGGGTATGTTTGGTCTCCTTGTTAAAAGAAAATAGATCCCAGAATCAGAAAGAAAGAAAAACATATATTATATATATATAAAATACATACACATATACATATATGTGCACATATTATATATGTATATATGTTTTATTATATATAAAATTATATATAATGAAAAAAGCAAAAAAAAATTAAAAAATTAAAAAATACATAAAGTATATATAAAAATTAAAATTAAGGGTGCCTGGGTGGCTCAGTTGGTTAAGCGACTGCCTTCAGCTCAGGTCATGATCCCGGAGACCCAGGATCAAGTCCCACATTGGGCTCCCTGCTCGGCAGGAAGCCTGCTTCTCCCTCTCTCACTCCCCTTGCTTGTGTTCCCTCTCTGGCTGTGTTTTTCTCTGTCAAATAAATAAAATCTTAAAAAAAAAATTAAAATTAAAAAAGGAATGTTATATACTGTTTTCCCCAAGAGCTGAATCTTTGTAGCATTCTATGATCAGTAAACTTGGTGTGAGCCAGTTGTCTCTTCTGACCTTCTAGGGGAGGAGCCTATTGCACTGAATCTCAGGTGGACTAGTGGAAATGTGGCTCCAGTGTGCAGGGTGGCCAGGCTCATTTAAGCATTCCAGACTCCACTAGGTGGCTCTCTTTTGCTCCCCTAAGACTTTAAACTCTGATGGGCAGGATGAATATGGCTGCTCCCTGGTCTCTAGCCTTGGAGCTGGAAATTCACACCCCCACTGTCCCCTACTCTTCAGTGAGCCTTCACAGAAAAGCAATCAGTCATCCTTATTTCCCCAGTTTCTTTCAAAACCCTGTGTTCAGCTGACTTACGACTGAGCATTTTTATCTGAGGGATGTGACTGAATTTCAAAACTCCACAAATTTTAGGAACTCCTGCAATGTTAACCCACAGTATTCCTCCTGCGGAGGATCTCCTCACTCTTCTACCTTTTGCTGGACCCTTCTCAGGAATTCAGTCACAGGACTGCAAATCCATTCATGGTTTATGGCAATGCAGAACAGAAAGCTGGCACTTAGGCTTGCTGTTCTTAGCTGGCTTCCCTGCTCCTTTGCCTGGGAACTCTGCTGCACTAAGGCACCACCCATTCCTTTGCAACCCCAGGGATCCTCAGACCACATTGTCACACTTGGGATTCTTCCAGGCTTCAACAACTGAGCACCTGAAAGCCAGGGACATCCCCCACTATAGCAGATTACTAGGAGTTCTGACTAGTAGTCTGAACTCCACTGCTTTCAATACTTTATGGTAGCCTTCTTAAGTAGGATCCCCTCCCCCACATCCTCAGCTATATCATATAGGATCCAAGTCTCTGTACCTCCTATCTTCCAAATGGTGATCGCTTTTCTATTTGTAGACTTGCATTGTTATTTTCTTAGATCTGCAATTGATTTCTGGGGTGTTCAGACTGATTTGATAGGTATCTATTTGTATTGAGGGGATGAAACAAACTTAGGGTGCCCCTACTCCTCTACCATCTTAACTCCTACATCTTTAATTTAATTTATTTTTTATTTAAATTCAATTAATTAACATATAGTGCATTATTAGTTTCAGAGGTAGAATTCAATGATAACACCCATTGCTCATTATATCACGTGCCCTCCTTCATTAAGGAAAAATCTTGTTTTTTTTTTCCCTCTTTCCCCTATCCTTCTGTTTTGTTTCTTAAATTTCACATGTGTTAACTCCTAGAGCTACTAAATTTTTAAAATGATTCCATATCATTGATATTATTTTGAAACTGAGGGCACATTTGCGTGGATCACTGGATGTGGGGCATAAACAATGAGTCTTGGAACACTGAAAAAATAAAATAATATATTAAAAAACTTTAATTTCCAATTTATAAAAAACCTGAATAGATAACAATATAATTGATTTTTGTGTGTTGACTTTGTGTCATGTGACTTCCTAAATTTACAAGCAAATAAAATGTATTTGCTTTTCTTGGATTATTTCACTAACAAGGCTCTTAAGACTAATTTAAACAGAAGTGATATGAGCATAGATCTCTTTCTTATTTCTGCTTTTAGGAGATATCTTATTCTTTAATCTTTAAGTATAGAGTTAGTTGTAGGTTTTTACTGATGTCTTAGTTCACTGTGAGCTTTTGTCACAAGTGGGTGGTTGTTGAATTTTGTCAAATACTGCATATAAACATGGCTATTCTCTTTAGTGTAGTGAATTACCTTGACAGATTTTTAATTTTTAAATTGACACTTAATTCTGCAGATAAACCACATAGTCTAATATATTGTTGCATCTTGAATTGCTATAATTTTGTAAATATTTTTGTTTCTATTTTATGAGTATTGATTGTGTCCTTCAAGTCCTTCTCTTGAAACGTTTTATCTTCTTTGGTGTCAGGGTAATGTTGGCCTTATAAAATGTATTGGAAAATTTTGTCTTCTTTCTCTAATATTTCATTTGACATTTGTATTATTTTTTCCATAAATTTTGATAGACTTGGATTTTCTTTGTGACAAGCTTTTCTAATTTTAATTTCTTTAATACATATCAAGCTATTTAGTATTTACTTTTTCTTATATTGGTTTTGGTAATTATGTCTTTTAATTACTTTTTTTCCATTTCATGTAAATTATTAATTTATTGTCATGAAGTTGTTCATAGTTTTATTATCCTTTTTGATGACTGTAGAATCTGTAATGAATGCCCCTTCTTTTCTCCCTGATACTGATAAATTATCTTCCTTTCTTATATTCTTGATTAATCTTGCTAGATATTTGTCAATTTTTATTGAATATTTTAAAAATTAGTTTTCTGTCCTTTAAATTTGTATGTTTTTTCTTTCCTTGATTTCTGGCTTATATTATTTCTTTCTTATTTTCTGTTTAATTTTTTGGTTTCTTTTCTCACTTATTGAGGTGAAAGCTTAAATAATGCATTTTGGACTTTCCTTATTTTCTAATATAATGACATAAAGCTGTAAGTTTTCCTCTAAGCACTGTTTAAAAAGCATCTTCTACATTTTAATGTGTTGGTTTTATAGTTTTTCTTTAATATGGGTAGAATCTTTTAAGTGAAATCTGAGGTACTTTTAAGATTCTATGTGTCCTACTCCCAAGCAGCTATTAGTGGGGGAACTGAAAGGGTTCAGGACAACCCATCGCACCAACAAGAATATGCCATTTTGACATGTAGACTAGTTTGTGCTGAAAGCGCTTGAAATCTTGGAGGCTAATGAGAAAGTTTTGAAGAGAAGAATCTAAACTGGGGAGGTCTTTCCCAAAGTGAGGTTTATTAACAAAGATAAATTTTATCTGAGTGACCCATCTGTATGGTAGATCAAACATCGAATTGCCAAATATTTGCTTCTCTTATCACCCTGTGAAGTTCATTCCTTTCCTCTGAAACCAGACCCCTAGGCCTTCTGCTTAGTTCAGAATGACAAATACCTCATTTTGCCTGACTGTCTTTGGAATTTCCATGACTATGTGGATCCTCTTACACATACCTACTAAATTAGATTTTCTCCTTTTTTTTTTAAGGTTTTATTTATTTATTTGACAGAGAGAGATCACAAGTAGGCAGAGAGGCAGGCTGAGAGAGAGAGAGAGAAGGAAACAGGCTCCCTGCTGAGCAGAGAGCCCAATGAGATCCCAGGACCCTGAGATCATGACCTGAGGCTTTAACCCACTGAGCCACCCAGCCACCCATCTCCTTTTTAAGAAAAAATTCTGTGTGTCTTATAATTTATAGGGAGACATATTATAAATTCATATTATAGGTAGGCTAGAGGCTCTTTATAGCTTTCTTAGATTCTGGAAATCTACATAAAGACATTTTTTATATGGTATTCTTGAATAATTTCATATCTATAATTCCTTTCCTGGAAAGAGAGTAGGTTGGGGAATTTTGTACTCATTCCCCCTAACATTTATAATTCCTCTCTACAGCCTATGTTCTCCTTATTCCTATTTCCTCTCTCCTATTAGTGTTTTTTATTCTTTCTTACCCCCCCCCCTTTTTTTTTCCTACTATGACCTAGGATACTAGCTGGGTAGATGCCAAAGATTTTATTGTGTATAGTTTTCATCATTGCTACTCTTCACTTAAAGAAAATAAAAATCATTGTTCTTAACTCTACATCTGATATTAAACAGCCTCTCCAGTTTTTGCATTGTTTATCTTTCTCTATATATGTACTTCAATTTATTCATGTCTTCATATTTAAAGTGCATTTCTTGTAGTCTGTGCTGCCTATTGTCTAATAACAGTTATTTTAAGTATGTTGTCCTATTTTCTAGTTATTTACATTAGGAAGATGAATTTAGACTTTGTTATTACATTAGCCACAGTAGAGATGTCATTCATACCTTTTTAGTGACTTCTTTATCTGTTCTTACATTTTATATGAGTTTTATGGTAAGTTACATACAATTCTTCAGAGAGAGGGAGAGTAGATCTCCCACAGAGTAATTGCTTGAAATTCATAGAATGGACATTTGAAGTATTGCTCTCTTCCATTTATTGCCAAGCTGGAATTCGCAGTATAGTATCATAAAGCTTGTCAACATCCTATCCACTGTATGTAGGGCAGAGCAACTTCACTCAAATGTGTGTCCCAGATCCCAAATCTGTTATCTAAAAAGAACACTGAACCTGACAATAAATGGGATTAGAGCAACAAAATGACCAGAAGTCTTGCAACTGTTGCTGGGTCACTGGATCTAAACTTGGAATTGTATCTCCATCAAGTGTGCCATCCTCACAAAATAGAGTATCTGCTCCTCTCAGGTTAGATATAGGACTAGGTATTGACCTGTGTCTGCTCATGAAGTGTAGAAAACCTATTTAATTTTAGGGATCAGGTTTAGATAGTTCTGAGAAAAACAGAGCCAGTGACTAAACTTTAAAATTATTTGTTTAATGCTGAAAATGTATTGAATTAAATCCTCTGATTTTTTTCCTTTTTTGATAATTTTGTTAAATTTACCTTCTTTATATCTAAACATTCTAGTCTGTGTAGAAGAGACAGAATACATGTGTAGATGACTCTTTTTTGTCAGAAACTTGCTGCTTTTTTTTTTTTTAATGCCAATTTGCTCTGTATATAATGATTTGAAACTTATTTGTAGGTTCCTGAGCCCGATCTATTACTCATGTCCTATTGCTGGGTCTCTGCTGTCTTCAATGACTTGATGGAGTCCTTCCTGACAGAATGAATTATGCCATGTGGTTTATTTTCTCTAACTGTGTTGAGCTGATACTGGGGGGGAAATGTTAATATTTTCAAAGCTTGCACCACAGGAAGATTGGGTTTTGAATACAAGATTAAATTCTACCAAACTTTTGCAAAGTGGGTAAGGTACTTACAATAATATAGTCTATAAAACAATTATCTAGAAAGGAAATGTTGGAATTTGTAATTCTAATAATTTCTGACATAATTGGAAATATATTTTCAAATTTCTTTCTTATCAATATGTATTTAAGATTTACTTTATGTTTTGCTTTACAGCTTGAAAATTGAAAAGTGATTTTGAAAAAAGAGAAACATTGAATAGTTGATATGCAAGCTTGTTAAAAATTTTAACACCATGTAGTGATTTCAGTTTGTCATTATGAATATAGACTTCACTGATTCAGGGTTTATATTTATTAAAGAAGAAGTCTAGCTAAATGTTTACTTTTCATTATTTGAAACATAAATTTTTAAGGAAACAAACATAAACAAGGAGAATCTTATTTACAAAGGACTTTTCAACAAATTTGGGTATTTGTTTTATAATTATTAATTGCATTAAAATGTATTTATTTGTCAAAACAAATTAAACCCAGTTCAAATGATGTACACTTAAATAGTACAGTTAACTTTTAACAAATTTGGAAATTCTTTTAGCTATTCTATACATTTAATTGTTGAATGTGACTCTAATTTTAGTGATGTAATGTTTCCTTTTGTGTTATTATCCACAGACTTTGAATGAAGTATATGACCTTTCCTCCATAATTCTCTTTGTGTTTTTCTGTGACTTTCAAAGTTTGATAAGAACTATAAAAAATTTTTGGCCTTTTTTTGTGTGGGAGGGTAAAAATGAAAGGAGGTAAGTGCTTGTTAGTTATTCTTTACAAGCATTCTGGGGCTTTTCCCTGTGATATTGAGGGTGGGTTTGGGGATATTCTTCAAACTAGAATTACGGAAATTTTAGTGTTTCTTAGATGCCTGCTCAGCATTAGTCAAAGAAATATGCATAATTTCAATGTCAATAAGTTCAGCAATAAAATTTCTATTGATAAAAGGGAAAAATACATAAATAAGGCAATGTATATAGTCCTTAAATTAAATCTATATTATTTACCAGCATTGTATGTGTCAATTATGATGTAGGAGATTCTGGATGGTTACCTCTTCTTCATATATAGTTAATGAATCTTCTAAACTCTGTTTAGGCTGGGAAATAGGGATAATCTAAACCTATTAAGGATCATAGGGATATCATCTACTTTAGAGGACTAACAAAACAAACATCAAGTATTTCAAGGTATGATATCTAAGATACAAGAATTTTCTTCAAAATAAAATCTTAAAAACAAAACCTGTACAAAAAAGAAAATGTAATCAAAATTCTCCTGAGTGAATCAGCTATTACAAAACTGTAAACTGGATGGTAATTTCACAAAAATATTGTAGGTATATTGGGAAAAGGTGAGGAGGAAATGTGTGTGTGTGTGTGTGCGTGTGCAATTTTATTTTGTGTGGAAAACCATCCTAATTTTTTCTCACAGGAAATCAATCTTGTCAATAATTGAAAAATTAAAAAAGTAGTAGTCTAAGATTATCACTTAGAAACACATATATGTTAAATACATATATATAAGTGTATATACTTATAAATACACACACACACACACACACACACACACACACACACACATTGATATGGCTATAATGATGAGTTTAAACCTGACATGCTTAGGTTAGACTTTTGGCTCCATGCCTTACTGGCTGTATAACTTTGGGCAAAAGTTTTTTACCTTTCTCTATCTCAATTTCCTATCTAGAAAGTAGGAGTAGCTGCCTTATATAAGAAACCATAAGTTAATGTTAGAAGGTTCCTGGCACATAAAAGTATTTATTCACTAAAATAAATTATATGTTCTGAAGTCATTATTATATAATTCTTACAAACTAACTAAGAGAATTAACAGGGGAGTCTCCTTTTTGTTGGAAATTTTAAGTGGAGGAAGGTGTTGGCTAGGGAAACTGCTAATGGTTATTATTAGGCTTATAGTAGGATTAGGCTTTTAAAGCTGTATAAATTTCATCTTGCATAAAAATAAAAATAAGAACAATTAAAATTACAAATTGAAATTTTACTTCTGTGTTTGCTTGTGTTGGCTTTTTGTTTGCTTTTGTTGGTTTGTTTTGTTTTGTTTTTTTCAGTCAGGCCATCATGTTAGATCATTGTCTCAATAAATGTTGGTTGAATGTTTAATAAACAGTCCCATTAGCTGGCTCAACTTCCTAGTGGTACTCTTTTCCACTGTGTGCAGCCATTTTAAAAGTATAGACTATAACCACTCAAAATAGATTATATAACTATTTTGTATCTACATGCAGAGATGCACTGAACAAGTTCTCATAATCAACAGACATGCTTGAGAGAATCTTTAAACTGGTGCTACTTCAAAAGGAAAGACTGAGTTGGGAAAAGATTGAAGGATAGTGCTGTAGGGGACTGCACTGAGCGTAGGTGGCAAGCTGAAGAGGAAGCACACACAGAGAACCAGGTGGAAAAAACACATTTAGATGATTGTGTGAAGGAACTCCCAGAGGGAGCTGGCACTTAACAAAAGCCTGAATGTCCTTGTGTTAATGACTAGGGGCAGCTTGAGCACAGAAAACTTTTTGGTGGCCTATTTTCAGATTCAACTTCACAACTTTGTTTTACTTAGATTTTGGGTGGCAACATATATAGATGCTACCAGGTAGGATCTGAGACATTGATCAAGTAAGTACAAGTAGCCAGAACTTAGGGATCATGGCACAAAAAGTTTAGGAGTCTACTTTCAGAAATTCAAAGAAACAGAATTAGGGAATACTATTGGGCAACATATGTGAATATGTTTATATTTGGTCCTTTTTTCTCCAACATTTTTATTATGAAAACATTCCAAATATATAGTAAAATTTGAAGAACATTTTAGGGAATAGTACTCAATTCTTTGTCAACTATAAAATAGCAACTTCATTTTGTTTACCTAGTATACCTTGACAGGTGAGCTTAGGATGAAGGCTGAAGTGGTATGTTCTTTGGCCTTCTGAACCCTATTTTTGTGATAGAAAAGTATCATAGCTATTACCTATGGATATTCCTGGCTATGGAGAGTAATGAGAACGGTTGTAGATGAGATCTTGATTCACAGCACGAAAAAGCTATCCAAATGCATTTCATCCACTATCACTGTAAACCCAGGTAATAAGAATGCTTCATAAAGAATAAAATACAAACCAACAACAACAACAAAAAAAATCTTGATTGTTTGGAGTGGAAAATACATTTTCTTATTCAGAAGTTCTCGTGCTTTTATGAAAAAAGCCTTTAACAGATCATTATTTTAGACTTCTCTTCATATTTGCATAGGTCATATTTTCTCATTATTATCACTAGTGAAAATAGGATTTCTGAAGGAAGTAGTGTACAGGCTAACAAAATGGTAACTGAGTTGAATGTAAAATAATCTCTTAGGACTTTCCCATGCTGATAGATATGGACCAAGTTGGAGATTTTTAGTCCAAAAAAGAAATCTTTTGTATATCTCCCTAAAATATTTATCTTCCATAAGTCAGTGTTCTTTAAATCAACTGAATCATTTTTATGCCTGCTTAAAGATGACTTCTTAAAAACCATATTAATAATTGAACTACAATAGACATCTTGATTAATAAAGAAAACAAAGAAAAAAATTTCCCAGTTCTGGGACAAGCCATTGTTTTCTGTGAACTGAACTTGGTCATAACACAGTTAAATCACTTTTTTTCCCTGGAATATTATTAGGTGATTTAAAATAATTATAGCAACATTTATGGGAAACGGTTGGCATTTTAAGTTTATGAAATTGCTTTTCAAGTGTGCATAGAATGTTATGCCTATGTTCCTAAGGCTACAAGCATTGAACCAAAACTAATAACTGTAAGCTACCCAGTGCCACACCTGACAAATTGTGATTTGCTGCATAACTTATTTGGGCAAACCTGCTGCAACTAGAACCGGCATACATACACACGTACGCTAAATTCTCAAGTTAGAAATTTTCTTTCAACTGTTTTGGAATCCATCATCTGCCATTTCTTTAGCCAACAATGTTCTTAGAGAAATACAAGTTTGGGTGATTTTATTAGATTTTATTATGTCTTTAAAATAATTTTAATTACTATCTCTAATAGAGTATATGTTCTTTAAGGATTCCATAATTTTTCTACTAGTCAGATTCTTCTTTTTTCTTTGGCTCCATTTGGCTTTTCAGCAGATGGCTATAAGGGCAGATGGCCAGTTAACTAAATATGGAACTATGGACCAGTTGGGCACTTAAAATATTTGATCTCCTTTACAACATATGTGAAAACTGTTGGATTTTTTGGGTAAGGGTTTAGGGCTGTTAGAAGGTAAGTCTTAGAATGTGGAGTAAAGGGGTTATCTTAATGACAGCTGTGTACTTGTGGGGCATTCATTGTAGATGAGCCTGGCAGGACCTTCTCAGCCACAGGAATATGTCTGATATACATAGAAAGGCAAAATTATATACAAAGTTACAAGATCAGTACCGGTTATTTCATGAATTCTTATACTGAATATTATGAACATTATAAGCAAGTCAGAAAGTAGTCCCTGTGCTGTATAAATGGGAGAGTAAGACCCCCTGTGAGGTCTTTTAGGATCAATGGAACACGTTCATGGGAATTACACTTGGAGAAGCATATGAAATTAGAAGATTCATCATTCTCAAAGTTCTAGAAGAGAGAAGAATTGCACCATACAGGAGGCCACATGGGGAAAGGCCAAAGGAGGTTGGGAGCTGTGAGAAAGTGAGCACTCAGAGAAAGTACCTTTCTTATAAAGCAGGTGTTGGGGGGGAGGGTCAATGGAGTACATAGGTAAAAGATGGGAGGGAGTTAATTATTGTGTTTGAGTGTTAGTAGGCCACAGTCAGGAGAGGGCAAGAAAGGGAACTAGTGTCAGGGGCCAGCCAGCCTATTACAGTGATGCACCTGGTCACCTGGCAGGACACTCACAACCTATTTGTGGAGATGTTGAAGATGCAGGAAAGTTTGAAGTTAAAAATTTACAACACAGTTGCATATTACTATTTATAATGATTTATATAATTTATCTAGAATCCTAAATGTATAAGTACTTATATATACAATATGGCTTTTGTTTTCAAAATAAGCTAACTTTCAAGAAGAGGAATGTATTTATCTCCAGGAATATTAAGGTATCATATATATATAAATTTTGCAGAAATTATAATGCCAAAGCCACTTTTTTAAAAGTAGACACCACACCGAACGTGAACCCCAGGGTGGTGCTTGAACTCACGACCCTGAGATCAAGACGTGAGCAAAGATCAAGAGTCAGATGTTTAACCAAATGATTTACCCCGGTGCCCCCCAAAGCTACTTCATTTTATATTATTGATGAAAATTTTTCCTAAAAACTCTATCTGGTAGGCAGAATAATGGCTTCTCGAAGCTGTCCATATTCTAATCCCTGGAAACTGTTAAGTATGTTATTTATGTAGCAAAGGAGAAATAAGGATGCTAATAGAATTAAGGTTGTTCATCATCTGACTTTAAGATAAAGAAATTATCCTGGATTATCCAAGTGGGCCCAAAGCAATGAAAAGATGAATCAGGAAGCAGGAGAGTTGGCATCAGAGTGATGCAGCAGGAGAAAGACTTCAATAACCATTGCTGGCTTCAGAAATGAAATTGGGATGCAAGCCTAGGAAGAAAGTGGATTCCCCGTAGAGCCTCCAGAACAAACATATCCCTGCTCACAACTTGAGTTTAGCCTGGAGAGACTCATTTTGGACTGACTTCTAGAAATGTAAGACAAATCTGTGTTGATTTCAGCCACCAAATTTGTGATACTTCGTCACAGCAACAACATAGGAAACTAATGCAGTGTTACATACTTCATTGCTTTTAACCATGAGCACTAATTCTGGAGCTTCATCAGAGAGTTGAAGGATGAATGATACAACTCTGAAGTTGCCTTCTTTATCCCCTCCAGCCTGTAGGCTGCCAGCTGCCATCCTTGCTTTTGTTATCATCCTCTTCCTAATACTTGCACTCTCAACTCTTGAACAGCAGGACAGCATGTAGCTAGGGGACACTGAGGGGGTTCTTCCTTACTCTGTTACTTGGAATCAGTGAGACCTTGGGTAAGTGTCTTCACCTCACCAAACTTCAGTTTAAAAGACAGAAAAGAATATTGACCTGCCAGGGTCATTGTGAGAATGAGATGATGTCTGTAAGTGTTCAGTGGTCATCACTTCACCATTGTCAGGGATGAAAAGGCACCAGGTGAAGACCTAGTGATCTAATGGCTGGTTACGATGAAGCTACAACCAAAATGAGGCCTTTTCTGCCTCATTCACTTTGGGAATGGGGGATGGAATTCTACAGTTTTATGCGGGATGGCTCTATATACTCTGTTTTCTTTGTAATCTTTACCATTGTCATAGGCAGCAAGTACATCCATTTTTATTTATTGTTACTTGTTTTAAAAAGTAATATGTGGGGGGCCTGGGTGGCTAAGTCATTAAGTGTCTGCCTTCAGCTCAGGTCATGATCCTGGAGTCCTGGGATGGAGTCCCACAGGCTCCCTGCTTGGCAGGAAACCTGCTTCTCCCTCTGTCACTCCCCCTGCTTGTGTTTCCTCTCTCGCTGTGTTTTTCTCTGTCAAATAAATAAATAAAATCTTTATAAATAAATAAATAAATAGATAGATAAATAGATAAATAAATAGATAGATAAATAGATAGATAAATAAATAAATAAATAGCAATATGTGCTTATGGTAAAGCTTTAGGCCAGAATACAAAATGTATATAGTCAAAGCAAGTCTTCCTGCAACCTTTATCCTTAATTCCCTAGATCCCCACATAGGAGACAACTAGTTTTTCATGAATCTTCCTGAGATCATATACATTTCAAATATGCCCTGCTGACTTTCCACAGAGGATAATATACTTTATACTTTTTCCTAATCTTTTCCTTTCCAATCAATTTTTCTTGAGTAACATTTCCTATCACTATAGTAAATAAATAAAGTACTTACTTGATAAGCAGCAAAAGAATGAACATATGTTGCAAATGAGGAACAACTATACATGTATGTAAGGTTAAAGTGGGCTTTGCAATAAGTCGCAAAACTATTTTCTCATACTTAATGTAAGTTTCAGTCAAAAGCTTGTGCTGTGACTCATCAATAAATCTATTCATTTACCAATGGTTCTCTACTGGCAAAGAAGTATATATTAGGAACAACTAATCCTTGCCATTCAGTCCTCAGATTTCTCCATTTTTCCTAGAGTTCAGATTTTTTAGGGACATATATCATCTTCCTTCCGTTTCTGCTAAATTTTTACAACGATCATTTTCTTTCCCTGTCTGGTGTGTGTGTGACATTGAGGTATGTGTGCATGTAGAGATGTTTGTAGACTTTTATTTATTTCTACATTTTAATTCCACTGGAGTTAACATACAGGGTTATAATAGTTTTACATGTATAATGTAGTGATTCAGAAATTCTGCACTTTACTCAGTGCTCATGGTGGTAAGTATACTCTTAATCACCATCACCTATTTCTTCCATCCCCTCCCACCTGTCTCCTCTCAGTTTGTTCTCTATAGTTAAGAGTCTCTTTCTTTGGTTTGTCTCATTTTCTTCTTTGTTCATTTGTTTTGTTTCTTAAACTCGCATATGACTGAAATTATATGGTATCTGTATTTCTCTGTCCCTCATTTTAAGAGGGTCACAGTCATTTTAGATTGTTCTTGCAGATGTTTTCTATTTTTGTGAAAATGGTATACTTCTAATTTTATAGCTGGCTTCATTTTTTATTAATATGTTAAGTTAATCAAATATAGTACATCATTAGTTTTTGATGTAGTGTTCAATGATGTATTAGTTGTGTATAACACCCAGTGCTCATCACATCATGCATCCTCCTTAATACCCGTCACTGGATTACCACATCCCACCACCTCAGTTTGTTTCCCAGAGTCCAGAGTCTCTCATGTTTTGTTTCCCTCTCTGATTTCTTCCCATTCAGTTTTCCCTTCCTTCCCCAGAAGGGGCCGGGCACATGCACCCCAGTGTGGAAGGAGCCAAGATGTCCTTCAACAAATGAATAGATAAAGGAGATGTGGTTCATATATACAATGGAATATTACTCAGCCATCAGAAAGGATGAATAGTCACCATTTGCATTGACATGGATGGAACTGGAGGGGATTATGCTAAGTGAAATAAACCAAGCAGAGAAAGATAATTACTATTTTTATGGGATTATTTTTTTTTGGTATTGAGGTCTATAAGTTCTTTATATATTTTGAATACTAACTACTTATTGGATATGTCATTTGCAAATATATTTTCCCATTCAATAAGCTGTCTTTTAGTTTTATTGATTATTTCCTTTACTGCAAAAAAATTTAAAAAAAGCTTTTTATTTTGATATAATCCCAAAAGTTTAATTTTGCTTTTGTTTCCCTTGCCTCAGGTGACATATCTAGAAAAATGTTGGATGACTGATGGCAGATAAATTATTGCCTGTCAAAAAGATTACTGCCTATGTTCATTACTGCCAATTTCCTAGGGATTTTATGGTTTCAGAATTTTAAAGCCCTCCTACTATTATTTTATTACTATTGATTAGTTCCTTTATGTTTGTGGTTAGCCATTTTATGTATTTCGATGCTCCCATGTTGACACATAAATATTTACAATTATTATATCTTCTTGTATGGTTTAGGCTCATAATCCATTTTGAGTTTATTTTTGTGTATGGTATAAAGAAGTGATCCTATTTCATTATTTTGCATGTAGCTGTCCAGTTTTCCCAACACCATTTGTTGAAGAGAGTCTTTTTCCCATTGCATCGTCTTGCTTCCTTTGTCAAATATTAATGAACCATATACTTGTGGGTGTGAGTCTGGGCTCTCTGTTCTGTTCTGTTGTTGTATATATTTGTTTTTGTGCCAGGTATAGTACTGTCTTGATTACTACAGCTTTGTATATCTTGAAATATGGGATTGTGATACTTCCATTTTTATTTTTCTTATTCAAGATTGCTTTGGCTATTTGGGTTTTTTGTGGTTCCATGCAAAGTTTAGGATTATTTATTTTAGCTTTGTGAAAATTGCTATTGGTATTTTGATAGGGATTGCATTAAAACTTTAGATTGTTTTGCATATGGGCATTTTAACAGTATTCTTACAATCCATGAGTATGGAATATCTATTTGTGTTGTCAGTTTCTCTCATCTGTGTCTTACAGTTTTCAGAGTACAGGTTTTTCACCTCCTTGGTTAAGTTTATTCTTAGATATTTTATAATTTTTGGTGCAATTGTAAATGTGATTATTTTCTTAATTTCCCTTCCAGCTACTGCATTAGTGTACAGAATGGAACAGATTTCTGTATATTGACTTTGTATCCTGTGATGTTACTGAATTCATCTATCAGTTCTAACAGTTTTTTGGTGTACTCTTTAGGGTTTTCTATATAGTATCATGTCTTCTGCAAAGAGTGAAAGTTTTACTTCTTCCTTACTGATTTGGATGCCTTTTATTTCTTTTTGCTGTCTGATTGCAATGGCAAGGACTTCCAGTATTATGTTGAATAGAAATGGTGACAGTGGACATCCTTGTTTGTTCCTTTTTTTAAATATTTTTTTTATTTCTGCCCATTTATTGACTGGATTATTTGTTTTTTGGGTGTTGAGTTTGAGAAGTCCTTTATAGATCTTGGATACCAGCCCTTGATCTGTGCTGCCATTTTCAAATACCTTCTCGCATTCCGTGTGTTGCCTCTTAACTTTGTTGACTGTTTCCTTTGCTGTGCAAAGGTTTTCTATCTTGGTAAAGTTCCAAAAGTTCATTTTTGCTTTTGTTTCCCTTGTCTTTAGAGACATGTCTTGAAAGAGGTCATTGTGGCCAATGTCAAAGAGGTTAGAATATGATAATAAAAAATAATAAAGAATAAATAAATAAACATTTTTTTACTTATATACTTAAGGGAGAGAGAGAGAGAGAGAGAGAGAGAGAGAGAGAGAGAGAGAGAGAAAGCACAAGCAAGGAGAGTGTCAGAGGGAGAGGGAGCAGCAGGCCCCTCCACTGCTGAGCAGGGAGCCTGATGCTGGGCTTGATCCCAGGATCCTGAGATCATGACCTCAGCCAGAGGCAGATGCTTAACTACCCGAGTACTCCAGGTGCCACCTGGCTGGTTCCTAATCCTAGCAGGAAATCTTTCAGTCTTTCACCATTGATATGGTGTTAGTTATGGGTTTTTCATATACAGCTTTTCTCGTGTTGAGGTATGTTCTCTCTAAACCTACTTTGTTGATGGTTTTTGTCATGAATGGATGTTGTATTTTGTCAAATGTTTTTTCTGTGTCTATTAAAATGATCATATGGATTTTAACCTTTCTTTTGTTCATATGATGAATCCTGTGGATTTATACTAACTCTTTAAGTATTTGGTAGAATTTACCTGTGAAGCCATCTGGTCCTGGACTTTTGATTGTTGGGAGTTTTTGATTGCTCATTCAATTTCATTGCTGGTAATTGCTCTTTCAAATTTTATTTTTCTTTCCAATTCTGTTTTGGAGGATTACATGTTTCTAGGAATTTATCCATTTCTTCTGGATTATCCAGTTTTGTTGGCATATAATTTTTCTTAATATTCTCTTAAAATTGTTTGTATTTCTATGGTACAGATTAGTTCTCTTATTTCATTTATGATTTTGTTTATTTGTGTCCTCTCTCTCTCTCTCTCCTATTTTTTTATGAGTCTGACTAAAGGTTTATCAATTTTGTTGATTTTTTCTAATAACCAGCTCCTGGTTTCATTGATATGATCTGTTATTTTTTAGTTTCTATTTCATTTCTTTCTGCTCTAATCTGTTGCCGGGAGCCACCCCCAGCAACAGTTTAAGGATCCGAGGGTGAGAGAAGGCTTCGGCGGTGAGGAAATCAAACTCAAAGATGGTGTAGGGATCTCCTGAAAACACTGTTCTCAGGGCTCTTTATTTATAGCAGAGAGTTACATATTTTTTCAGATGAAAACCATATGATCAAAGAGTTTATTTAAGTGATGGATCATCAATCTTGAGTGACAATAGTGACAATAGTGTTTTAGAGGGTCCTCGCAAAAACAGGACGTGCCTTGAGTGACAATAGTGACAATAGTGTTTTTTGAGGGTCCTCGCAAAAACAGGACGTGCCTTGTGCCCTTGAGGGTCTCACACAACAAAACGGGATGTGCCTATTTCTTTGAAGGGTCCATACAATAAAAGCAGGATGTGCCAATTATATCCTAATCTATAGAATGATCGATCACAGGCAGGCATGTCCTGAGCAACAGATGGTTCCTGCAAATCCTTATCTTATTAGAACGTTTTACTTCCCCCAAGCATAGGGAAGTGAATGAATGGTCACACAAACAGGAGGTTGCAATATCTAAGCTATTTATGTTAGTAAAGGTTTTACTAAGTTTTAAAGTAAGTATATTGTGCCCCCACAATCCTATAATTATTAAGCTTCATAAGGATTGGCATGGCTCTCACACCCTGGATGAGCGCTTGTCCAGGTGCACGTCCCAGGGACACAAAGGACATATTGCCCTGGCCCACAGGGCACGTGGCTTCCTAGATTCTTGGTGGGGAAAGCCTGGAGGGACTTTTATCCACATTCACAGGTACCTCCACCAAAGTTTTTGGGGCTTGCAGCATGGCGGGGGCGGGGCAGATCACACTGCCCCCGACAATCTCTATTATTTCCTTCTTTCTACTGATTTTAGTTTTGTTTGTTCTGCTTTTTCTAGCTCCTTTATGTGTAATGCTAAGTTTTTGTTTGAGATTTTTCTTGCTTCTTTTTTTTTTTTTTTTTTTTTTTTTTTTTTTTTTTTTTTTTTTTTTTTTTTTTTTTTTTTTTTTTTTTTTTTTTTTTTTTTTTTTTTTCTTGCTTCTTGAATAGGCTTGTATTGCTATAAGCTTCTTTTGTAGAACAGCTTTTGCTGCATCCCAAAGATTTTGGACTGCAGTGTTTTTATTTTGATTTGCATTCATGTATTTTTTTATTTCCTCTTTATTTCTTGGTTGATCCATTCATTGTTTAGTAACATGATATTTATTTAACTCCATGTACTTGTATTTTTTTCCACACTTTTCTTGTGGTTGATTTTTAATTTCACATAAATGTGCTCAAGAAGGATTCATGGTATGACACTGGTCTTTTTTAATTTGTTGAGACTTGTTTTATAGTTTTATATGTGATCTATTCTGGAGAATGTTCCATTTGCACTCAAGAAGAATGCGTGTTCTTCTGTTTTAGAATAGAATGTTCTGAATGCATCTTTTAGATCCATCTAGTCCAATGTATCATTCAAAACCACTATTTCCTTATTGATTTTCTATTTGAATGATTTGTTCATCAATGTAAGTGAAGTGTTAAAGCCCACCTACTATTATTGTATTGCTATTAATAACTGCCTTTATGTTTGTTATTATCTACTTTATAGTATTTGAGTGTTTTCATATTGGCTGCATAAATATTTAAAATTGTTTTATCTTCTTACTGGATTGTTCCTTTTCTGATTATATAGTGTCCTTGTCTCTTGTTGCAGTCTTTCTTTTAAAGTCTGTTTTGTCCAATAGAAGTATTACACCTTTGCTTTCTTTTCACTTCCATTTGCATGACAGAATGTTTTTCCATTTCTTCACTTTCAATCTGCATGTGTCTTTAAGTCTGAAATAAAGACAAAAATAAGTCTGTTGTAGGCAGCATTTACTCTGTCCTCCAAGTCAATGAGCTGTTCTTCTGCTTCCTTTAGTGTACTGTTCATTCCATCTAGTGTATTTCTAATTTCAGTTATTGATTTTTTAATCTCTGATTAATTCTTTTTTTTTTAAGAGAGAAAGCTAGCACAGTGGGGAGGGGCAGAGGGAGAGGAAGAGAGAATCCAAGCAGATTTCACATTAAATGTGGAGCCTGATGTGGGGCTCAGTCTCAAGACCCCAGAATCATGACCTGAGCTGAAACCAAGAGTCAGGCACTGACTGACTGTGCCACCTAGGTTCCCCTGGTTATTTTTTTTTTAATCTTTTCTATCTCTTTGTTGAGGGTTTCAACAGTGAAAGTGAGGGTCTCAACAGTGAAAAACTTAAGGTAGGCCTGTATTGCCTACCTCATTGAAATCTTTCACACTTTTCTCAAGTCCGGTGAGTATTTTTATGACCATTACTTTAAATTCTCTATCAGGCATATTACATTTACCTCTGTTTTGTTTAGATTTTTTGTAATTTTTTTCTGGTTTTTCACTTAGAACATACTCCCCTGTCTCTTCATTTTGTCTAACTCTCTGTGTCCATTTCTATGTGTTAGGAAAGTCAGCTGTGTCTCCTGCTCTTGAAAGAATGGCCTTATGGGGCACCTGGGTGGCTCAGTAGGTTAAGCATCTGCCTTTGGCTCATGTCATGATCCCAGGGTCCTGGGATTGAACCCCACAGTGGGGTCCCTGCTTAGTGGGGAGGCTGCTTCTCCCTCTGCTACTCCCCCTGCTTGTGCTGTCCCTCTCTCTCTCAAGAAAATAAATAAAATCTTTAAAAAAGGAAAAGAAAAGAGAAAGAGTCACCTTGTGAAGAAGGGGTTCCAAAATGCCCTGTGGTTCAATGTCCCTTGTTCATCAGTACCCACTTTGAGATTAGTAAACACATCTCCCTCCTACATGCCTTAGATGTTTTCCAAACTGCCGTTTCTATGTTGTATTTCAAGGAGGCTGTTTTTGTGCTGTCTCTTTAAGGGGATGGGGGTAGACTCAGTTTCCTCTCACTCTCCCAGCTTTTCCACCAGCCTGCTGATGTTTAAAGTTCTAGGTTTTAAGCCCTGATGATTGTAAAAACTGATGAAATATTTCTCCCCCTCTGGTAGTCAAAGCCAAATGTTATAGGGACTCATCTTGCCTGCGTATGCTCCCTGGTGTGAGTCTTTTTCTTTTTCTTTTCCATACCCACATGTTCCCTCCCTACCAGGGACAGTCCTGCAGTCCCTTTAGCTCCTAACTGTATCTTCACTCTTTCTACCCTCTTTGATGTGGACTCTTCTCTATATTAAGCTGCAGAGAGTTTTTCCTGCCACGTTTCAGGTCATTTTCTGGGTTATTTACAGTGATGTATGTGGCTGTTATCTAGTTGTATCAGTGGAGCAAGGTAAGCTTAGATTCCTCCTACTCCATCGTTTTCCCAAGAAGCCCTGTATAACACTTTAAATTTTGCTTTCAAAATAGTTTTCTGTCCTCTAGTTTGCCTGTAGTTTATTTTTTTGTTGTTGTTGCTGGGTTTCTATGTCTCTATCTGAGAAGGAAATATTTCATAGGTAGAACTTTGAATTATTAGTTATTATGACATTCAAAGCTTAAGACCATAAAGATTAAGAGACTGGGAGTATGAAAGGTATAAGCATGTCATAGAAAATTATATATGTATAATACACATATGCTTACACACATATATGTGTATGTACAGGTACATGTAATTTTTACCATACAAAAATTAAAAACAGCTTGCAAAACTATTTCATAATTGATTTTTACCTTGTGACCCCAAAATGCAACATGAAACCTTGGAAATTTCAAAAGGACAGTTTTTTGGACACTCATGGTAGAATCGGAAAAGAACTCTGAAGGACATTAATTTTAACTATGTGCATGCAGCTATGCTATGTATTAATCTTCCCTATCATTTTTCTTATCAAACTTACATTATCACAGACTATAGGATAGTTTTTTTCATCTTTCTTCCACTGTATGTACCAGGCAGGTGGCTGACTCTTGATCTCAAAACATGTGTCATTTTCTATGATGAGTGACTATTGAGTTTTTTTTTTCTTTCTGAGATGTAATTGGAGATTTAGCACTTCCTTCCACAAAAGAGTTTCTCAATATAGCATTTACTTTTATCTTCTACAGAAAGCTAGGTGAAATCTGACCGAAATAACAGCTTTCCTTCTATTGAATTATATTTTTGATTAGCACAATAAAGTTCAAAGTTTTTGTCTTAGTTCTTCCTAATATTGTTAATATCTGTGCCTTAAAATCCCCCTTTGCCAATTCTTTAGCTTAACAAGAATCCTACAGGTGTAGATTGTATGAATTATGTGTTCCATGGACTTTGTATGGAAACATTTGTTAATAAGAATACATTTGTTTCCCTTTAGTTACAAGATTATTTGAAATTAATGCTTGTGAAAGATCCAGATAGTATGTTTTTGATTCACATATCCTAGATCCAGGAGGTTCTTGGGTAAGATTTCTTTAAGGAACATTATAGTTATCATATGGCCCCCCTAGGCATTCACGGCCAACTTATTTTAAGATTTTTAAAATATATATTCACTGATGTTTAAAAGGAAGAGATGGTTGAATTATTCTTTTCTGGGTGGTATTATTTAAAAATCTCTTATTAGGGGGGAACACTGTTCCTGATAGGATTTGAAAAACATTTAATGGAAACTAATAACACAGAACATTATTAGACATTTATTCCACCTTATAGGACCTTAGTGATATCATAATTTCAGGGCACCTCACAGAAACTATATCTTCCTTAATATGGATAGAGTTTTTTTAAGGGAAATATGAGAATCCTTTAAGATCAGTGCATCCTATAGTTGTTTCTAGGGACATTTTGAATTCAATTACAGGTAGGCTAGAGGCTGGTTCATAGGGTTTTTGTTTGTTTTTGTTTTGTTGTGTTTTTTAGATTTTGGTATCTACATAAAAACGTCTTTTTTTTTTTAATATTTTATTTATTTGACAGAGAGAAACACAGCCAGAGAGGGAACACAAGCAGGGGAGTGAGAGAGGGAGAAGCAGGCTTCCCACCAAGCAGGAAGCCAAATGTGGGACTCGATCCCGGGTGTCTGGGATCATGACCTGAGCCGAAGGCAGTCGCTTAACTAACTGAGCCACCCAGGTGCCCCTAAAGACGTCTTTATATGGAACTCTTGAATAACTTTATCTCTGGAATTCCTTTTCTGGAAAGACGGGAAGTTAGGGAAATTGGTAATCAATGCCTATGACATTTATAATTTCTGTCTATAGCCTGTCTACTCTTTATCCCTATTTTCTCTTTCTCATATTAGTGCCTTCTGTCCCTCTCCTTCATATCCTCCCATCTTTTCTTTCTACTATGAACTAGTTGGGTAGATGCCAAAGATTCTATTATGCCATATCTGTGCATAGTATTCATCATTGCTGTTCTTCACTTAAAGAAAATAAAAATAAAAGTCTTTTCAGGTGATAGACCAAAGTAATCATCTGAACTGATGCATGCTCAACCTACTTACAGAAACAAACCAACATGATCTTAGAACATTTGTACTAGAAAGGCCATTAGAGAGTTCTTCTAATAATTAAGGTAACTTCACAAATCATGTATGGAAATTCAGGCCCTGTGTAAATTGACATGATGAATTAGTATTGAAGATAGAATCTATATCTAAATCTTCAGAATCCCATTTCAAAGTTATGTGAATTGATAGTCTAGAATATGTCCACACTCAGTTTTTTTGATCCTGGTCAGATGAACTGAATTGGATGACTAAATCTCAAACCTGCTTTTGAACCTCTTAATTTTAACTAAGCACCATGTAGCCCTGTGTATGGCTAAGTGGACCACTTTGCAGCATCACAATGATCTCTGCCTGTGTTGGTTCTAGCCACATGGATAAGCATGCGATGTTTATGGGGATGTCAGAGGAAATGAATATATTATGAGATCAGTTTCTAAAACCTACACACAGTCCTTCAATGTATCGTAAAGGAAGTAGTGAAAGAAACGAGGAGAGGTTAATTATTTTCTCTAATCAGGAAAGTATATGTATATCTACTTGGTTAAGGAGTTGGACTAGATGACTTTTAATGTCCTTTATACTTGACAATATACCACAAAACCTGACCAGTAGCTATTGGTTGCATTAGTTTTTATTGCTCCATAATACATTACTTATAAACTTAGTGGCGTAAAACAATATAAATATTATTTCAGTTTCATAGGAGTCCAATTATGAAATAGCTTTGTTTAGGTCACTCACTTAAAATCAAGGTGTTTGCGGGGGCTATGATATCTCGTGTTTCGAGTCCCATTCAAAGCTCATTCAGGTTGTAGGCAGAATTCAGTTCCTTGCAGTTGTAGGACAGTGGACTTCAGGTCCCAGAGATGGTCTCCTTCCACATACGGTTCACATCATGGCTGAAGAACTCCTCTCATATCTCCTGTTTTTGTTTTGTTTTGTTTTAAAGATTTTATTTATTTATTTGACACAGAGAGAGGGAGAACTGCAGAGGGAGAGGGAGAAGCAGGCTCCACGCAGAGCAGGGAGCCCAATGCGGGACCCAATCCCCGGACCCTGAGATCATGACCTGAGCTGGAGGCAGATGCTTAACTGGCTGAGCCACCAGATGTCTCTCATTTCTCCTGTCTGATCTCTAGACTCTCCTTTTTTTTTTTTTTTCAAATAAAAAGCCTTACCTGATTAGGTCAGGCCCATCTAGGATGGTCTCTTTAACGAACTTAAAGTAACCTATTGGGCTTAATTACATAAGCAAAGTTCCTTCACTTTTTTCCAAATAACATAACCTAGTTACAGAAGTGATATCCTATCATATTAGCAGGTCCTTTCCCACTTACAGGGGATGTACAGGGTGTTTATGCACTAAGGTGTGGGAATCTTGGGGAGTCATTTTAGAATTCTGCCTATGATCCTGGGAAATAGTAGAGTCCTATATTTGTGTTAAAGCATTGAAAATAGTAAACATTATATCTAGAAGAACATATTTTCCTAGGTTAGTTTGTAAACTTTTATCCTGTTTGAATAATTTTTAAATGATATTATTTTTCCTTATATGAGATAAAGACACAGTCTCTAGTTCGAAAATGGGGTAAAAAACCCTGCAGCCAAATTAAGTAAGCTGGGGTCATCTGCACTGGGCTAGCTTGTCTGGAGTATTTGTTAGGGCTTTGTGAATAGCTGTTTTCAATTCCAGTTAAGATACATAGTAGATTATCCTCCTAGTTTTAAAAAAAAAAATCACGTGACTCTTAAATTGTACTAGTAATGAAATAATCTATTTTATTCTGAAAAATGGAAATGGTAATAAAATATACATGGAAAATATAGATTTTACTTTTTTCCTCTAAAACACTATTCTATGATTTATTAAAATTCATGCTATTGTAGGTCAGTGTCTATATCTGCTGGTATATTTTTTCTGAGACTAGAAAGGAATTTTGTTTCCCTTTATAAAACTCTTTTGATATCCCTTTATAAAATTATTGCTAACACTTTGCCATTTAATTGGTATATAATTTTCTTTGTGGGCATCTGAAATTAGGTTCTAGTTTAGGGAATTTGCTACTTACATTTAGTTCCTGGGCTAACTTCTAGTTCTCAACTCTATTGAACACATTGACTAATAGAAAAAAAAAAATTAGTTATTTGTTAGGATCTGTCTCAAATGCCCATACTTCAGAGCCAAATTGTATTTGTTTGTAAGTTTGATGTGAATTATTTAGTTACATTTATGAAAAGTGCTTAAGAAAATTATGAAAGCATAGGAAAAAATCAATGCCAGTTGTTGGTCTGCAGTTTATCTCTATTTGCTTGGGATAAACTTTGGAGTAAGTACTTTACACAAACCTTGCTTAAAAGTGGTTTATGTTAGTACATCATCCAAAGGCTTCATTTAAGAGACATGTTTTAAGGATTGCTAAGTAGGTCAGCCCCTGAGGTCGGTGAATGAGGATATGTGGAGTCATTTTCAAAAAGCAGTCAGAATCAGCTCTTTTTCTCCTCCATTTAGCTGACAACATGCAGATTTGTATGCAGCTAACCAGGGGGTCAGCATATGCCTCACTGTCTCTCTCTCTGAACACTCTGGTCATATTGGTTCATCATCTGTTTATCACTTACCCTTTTTCAGCTTGTGCTGTCCACCTGACCCATCAGAAGAGACTCCGTAGTAAAACTGCAAACTTCACTAAGATGCTAGCAGCATTCTTTTTACTTTCGAAAACAGTAAGCTTATTTCATTGTTGGGAGTGGTCCAAGTCCTCCTCACAACCAAACTCAAAGGAGCATTCACATTCAATTTACTTAGGATAGCAGATTGACCTTCAATGTGTATCTTACAAAAAATAAACTTTAATGAGAGCCCAAAGAGGTACAGAATTGCTTGAAGGTTATCTCTAGTAATAGCTTGCCTTTTTGAGCCAGTTCTTTTTTCTTTTTTTGTTTTTTTTCTTTTCTTTTTTTTTTTCTTTGAGCTAGTTCTTTCTCATGTACATTACAAGCTTTTAGTTTTCTTTTAATATATGCTCTCAGGCTTAGAAGAAATGTTGAAAGAAAAACTTGACTCATAGGGAAAAGACTTTAAATTTCAGTGGTCATAAAAACGTGTATTTCTGGACTTTTAGGCTATATGATACATATTAATTATTAGAATCTCACTTATTTAACAGTGTTTCTTGACAGCAAATTTTAGTTAAATTTCACTTCTTGGTTCTCATTCTTATTCCAATGCTCAACTTTGGAATAGAAATTGAAGAAGGAAGATTAAGGCTTAATATGCTTTTCCCCTTAACGTGGAAATATCTTATATTTTAATATAAAATAAAGATTTGGATATTTTCCAGAAAGTTGGCAATAATTTAGACTCTTACCATAGTGTATTTAAGTATGTTTTTCCACACCTTAATTATCTTTTAAATTTTCATGAATTTCATATACAACTAGCATTTCAAAAACTTAAAGATATGATACAGTACAGTACATTCTTAGAATGTTGAGGTGCAGTTAGAACATAAGGAATGCATGGAGGTAAGAGGAGATGAGGTTAGAAGTGGGAAGAAATCAGATGGTTCTGGGGGGTATGTGGTGTGTGTGCATGTATGGTGCTGAACCAAGGATTTGGACTTTATCCTGAAGGAACAGGGAAAATATTGAAGGATTTTACAGTGGAGTTATATGATTAGATATTTTTTTAAAGGGTCATTTGAGAGTTTGTGAGCAAGTGTGTTGGAGGGTTTCCAGATTGGAAGCAGAAAAAGCTTTTAGGAATTATTATTATATTCCAGATAAGAGAACCTTAACAACAAAAGAAAAGAAAAAACAAGTTTTAAAGATAATCAGAATGGTAGCCATGAAAATACATATTTCTAGTTCTTTCTCTAAATTTAAATTTTTTTTTCTTAGCCTTTTTAATCTTTGTATTATGTGATGGTCAAAATTATAAATCTCAAACATATTCTTAGAACATGAATCCTCAGACCCCAAAGCAACGTTGAATGTGAAAACATTCCAAAGAAATTTGTTGAGGGTGGGCACCTGGATGGCTCAGTGGGTTAAGCCTCTGCTTTCGGCTCAGGTCCTGATCTCAAGGTCCTGGAATTGAGGCCCGCATTGGGCTCTCATCTCGGCGGGGAGCCTCCTTCCTCCTCTGTCTCTGCCTACTTGTGATCTCTCTCTGTCAAATAAATAAATAAAATATTTTAAAAAAAGAAAGAAAGAAATTTGTTGAGGGCATTAATTATTTCTAAGGATCTTATGGTATATTTTTAAAAAGATTAAAAATTCTACTTAAGGGGCGCCTGGGTGGCTCAGAGGGTTAAGCCTCCGCCTTCGGCTCAGGTCATGATCTCAGGGTCCTGGGATAGAGCCCTACATCAGGCTCTCTGCTCAGCAGGGAGCCTTCTTCCCCCTCTGTCTCTGCCTGCCTCTCTGCCTATTTGTGATCTCTCTCTCTCTCTGTCAAATAAATAAGTAAAATCTTTAAAAAAACAAATTAAAAAAAATTCTACTTAAACAGATTGAGTTTTAAAATGGCCTCAATTTCCTAACCCCGGTCTGTGATATGATTTCTCAGATGTGACTTGACCTCAAAAGATGGTGTCTGTTCCCACCCTGTGATTCTAGCCCAGTCTTGAGGCTTATTTCCTTCAATTTCATGATATGATGGTATACCAGCTCAGAGCTTAGGTCTTGAGATCTTGTGCTCTTCTGTTTTCTCTTTTGGGAGCTGCTCCAATGGTTAGTCTGCTGGAGTGTGAGAGACCAGTGTCTTAACTAAGATTGTCTTAGACCACCCTATCCCCACTTGACCTCCAGCAGACACATGGTTGATCTTCACTGAGCCCAACTCAAATCAGCAAATCACCCAGCCAACCCATAGACTTCTGCCCACAAATGTTTCTTGTATACTATTACACCAGTGAGTTGTTGTGGTAGTTATTCCTATTTTACAGATAAAATGAACATTATAATAATATATTACTGGTGTACCTGAGATAGGGGATTTGGGTCAATCCAACAGAATAACATGAAGTGTTCTCCTTCTAACTCTAGATTTTGAGTTTTTAGATCTTGATTGAATCTGAGTGATTGAATATATGGAATATTTACTTTAAAATAAAAATTACAATGATCATTATTTAAGATCCTTGAATACTCTGCAAACAATTTGATACATTTAATTTTTTAAAGATAATTTTACTTATTTTAAAAACCTGAATACATACATTCTAAAATTGAGGATGCAGTCTGAAATGCCTATAGAGGCCAGGCATGCAGTATAATTGAGTTATTCATGCTTGATATGAAATACCAAGAAGTAGGGAACAATTGACAGATCAAAGGACAAATTTCTAATCCAGAGGCATTAAATTTAATTTTTTAAGATAACTAAGGCAGGAAACACATATGTGAGAGTCAATTTAGTCCATAGGTTGCCAGTTTACAACCTCTATTCTAAAATTTTGATTTCTGACCTGTGTTTAAAAATTAGCTCACACTTTATCTTTAATAGTTTTAAAGCCAAATGTTGTGACTAGAAGAGAATGAAGGAAGGATGAAATGTTTTATGTCCTTTACATCCTCCATCAGCCTTCCAATAGTAATCAATACGAGAGACTGGTTTCGGCACCTTTCCTTTTTATTACCCATCCAGATGTAATAGGACAGAGCTAACTCTTCTGGAAAAGTACATAAAACATCCCATTCTGGAAGATCTGTCTCTGACTAGTACCTGGAGAGAATTGTTGTAGCTGTGGTGTATTTAAAGGTCATCTCTTCTTTGGGGTGAAGAAGTTCACTGAGGCATCAACATGGCATAAACTTGCAGTGCTTTATCACCAGCTGCCACAACCAATCCTGACATGGATCTTGTAAGCAGATTCCAAAAATTGGTTCTTTGTGTTTTTCACACACACAAAGCTTCAGGTTAGCTGCGGAGCATATTTCTCCCGCATATTAGATGAGATAAAAACAAACTTCTATTAAAATGTCCTTGTCCTCTTGAGCACAGAGATTCAAGCAGATTGAATACCCAACTTATTTAGAGTGAATTCATTAACAATATGTGTCAGAGTCTCTGCCATCATTTGATTTTCTCTTTCTCTTTCCTTACTCCCTGCATATATACACACATGTATATACACACATACAATAACTCTGACAGTAAGAGAAGTTTATAAAAAGAAAGAAATAAAAAATCCATTCCCTAAGAAGCACTTTCAGTAATATATGGTAGAAAGTTGGGGAAAGAAATCCTGGAAGAAGAAAATTGTTTTGCAATTGTAGTAGTAGTAGTAATTGTAGAGTAATCTAAAGAGAGGAATATTGGTAGTCATAACACGTAATGATTTAAGTAAAGAAAGAACATGAAGGGGTGCTTGTTTCCCAATGCTCCCATGGCTTCTCATAATTTTCCAAGAAAATAACTATTAGCACAGTATGTAATAGCCACTCAGTAAATACTTGCTAAGTGATTGACATGGATGACAATCTGTCATAGAATTCAGATATGATTTCTTTAAACTTTATCCACTCCGACATCCTTACTGTTTACATTAGTAATAAATACATAGAAATGAAATGTTCACTGAAACTGTTACCTATTTAGTTATTTCATTTTTTAAATTATTTCTTTTTGGAAAACACAGCTTGAATCTTCTGACTGACTAGAAAGCAACTTATTCATTTATTTATTCATTTAAGTAATATTTATTGAGTGTTTTCAGTATAGTGCTGGGCTGGGGGGTATATTAATGATGAAGAGTGTTATGTTCCTGTTATCATAAAACTTATGTTCTTGTTGGGAGAGATGATTTTAAAAATCACTAATACATACACAAATAATAGAACAGGATAACTGCAGTTAATAAGAAAAAAATAAGATATTATGAAGGAACAGGAAGGAAAGTAAAGGAGTAAGAGTCAGGATGAGTTGGCTAATCCATCGTGAATCCAGGCCTCTCTGAACAGAGTAATATTTTTGCAGTCATCTAATGCTTAAGAATAAACCAAACAGAGATCAGTTTTCCATAATGGCAGACTATTTTGTTTCCTACCAAACCTCCCACTGGGAATAACTATAAAGCTGGAATAAATAAAACAATATATTTGATGGTTTCAGATAGATATCCAGACAGTGAGGACGTGTAAGGAAATACATAGAAATGAATCCAACATTTGGCATCAGTTTTCCCCTTGAGGCATTTGCTGATTCGAAAGTGGCAACTGAGAAACTGAAGTTAAAACCTTGCCTTAGAGGACAAACTGAGCTGAAATTTTAGCAGTCTCTGGATGCTGCCAAAGTCTGGAGCTCTTTAAGGAGAGGCCCTGGTAAATACCTGAAGTTATTAGTTGGAGCCCCAAAGGGCTAATCTCTAGGAGAAAGGGTATATTAGTAATAAACTACTCCTCAAAATAATGAAGGCCCAATTTTAAATTAGCTCAATGCCTGATTAGATTATCGTAATCCCTGCCTAGCCTACTTGCCTGCCAAGAGCAATTGTAAATACTCTCTGGTGGAAGATAACATCATTTAGAGCTTTCACAGTATTTGGCACTCAATCTAAAGTAACTGGATGTGTAAAGATATCAGAACTGAGTCCAAAGTCTCTTATGTTTCATTTCCCTCCCGGATTTACCCTACTTTCCATTTGTACTGAGGGCACCTATTGCATGGAGCACTGGGGCATAAGCAATGAATCTTGGAACACTGAAAATAAATAAATTAATTTTTAAAAACCCAATGACTAAATACATATATATATATGATATTGTATATAATATATAATATCAGAACTGAATGAAAGCCAAGAGGAAAAAAAATCTGAGCAATGGAACATACAGAAGAGTAACATAATTAGGATTATGAAATTATCAAACTTGGAATTTAAAGTAATATGATTAGGATGATTTATAAGTTAAATATGAAGATATTTAGATAGAGAAGTGAAAAGTATAAGAAAAATAATTGGCAGAATTTCTAGAACTGAAAACACAACTGAAATTAACAGTTGAATAGTTTGTCATCAGATTAATCAAAACTGAAGAGAGAACTGGTGAACTGGAATATTGGTCAGAAGAAAATATCCAGACTGGAGCACAGAGAAGTAAAAGAATGGAAAACACGCACACAAAAATATATGTTATATAGTTTAGGGTGAAAAGTTCCAACATGTATATGATTATAATCCCAGAATGAGCAGAGATAGGGTATGGCAAAAACTACATTTGAAGAGATAATGGCTAAGGAAGATTTAAACCACATTTGGGAAGCCTCTACTAATTACAGGCAGGATGAATACAAAGAAAACCATGCACAGGGACAGCATAAATAAACCGCTAAAACCCAAAGACAAAGAAGCCATATATAAGCAATGAGAGTAAAACAGGCATATTCTCTTCCACAGAGCAATAGACTGACAAGAATGATCTCTTCAAAGGGCAAAAGAAAAATTACATCCAATTCATAATTCTATACTCAGTGAAAATATATTTTCAAAAATTAAGGCACTATTAAGACATCTTAAAATAAAAAGTGAAAAATATTGTCACTAGTAGAATCAAATTAAAGATATACTCAAGGGTTTACTTTAAGCAAAGGAAATGATCACAGGTGGAGGCATGGGGCTGCAAAAAAGAATGAACACTGGAAAGGGAAGTTATATGAGTATTGGCCAAACAAAATAACATTGTTTTAGAAAGCATGAAAACAATAATGTATTTTTTGTGTAATTTGATAATTGTGTATGTATTGTACAATGTATGTACCAAAACTCTGTCCTAGTTACTATATCTGTGTAACAAATTACTCCAAAACGTTATCGCTTAAAATAATTACAATGTATATTTTGCTGACATTTGGGCAAGTATTAGTGGGGTGGTTTATTTCTGCTTCAGTTGCTATCAGCTAGAGTGGCTCAAAGACTAGGAACTAGAATCATCTGGGCTTGCTCTTATGTCTGGCACTTGATGTTGGCTGTTGTTTGAAACCTTTGTTTAGGATGTTGACTAGAATACTTCATTCTGTGTGGCAACTGTGTTCCAAGAGGATCTGCTTAACACCCACATGTCCTCCCTCCACACACACCTACACACACACAGAGAGGAGGGGAGAGATAGAGAGAAAGGGAGAGGGAGAGGGAGAGAGAGAGATCTGATGGAAAAGTATTCCAGCAGAGAAAACAGCAAGTAAGAGTGTTCTGAGGTGGGAATTATTTCATGTGTTCAAGAGACGGAACAGAGAACAGTGAGACTGAGTGAGGGACATGGTGGTACAAGAAAATGCTGGAGCTGGCCAGAAGAAACAGGTAGGAATATTTTAAGCTTCAATCAGTAAACAGTATTGTGACAGATTGCCAGCTAATGTGTTGGTCGGAGTTATCCCATGTGTATAAGTATCTCCTACATAAGGATTCCCAAGAAGAGGACACAATTTATTAGACTTAGGAATACTCTCTTTGTGAATATATGTAAAAGCTGTTCATTAAACATTTATCATCATGCACATTCTGATTTTTAGAATTTAAAAATAACTTTACATTTAAGAACAATAAGGGAACTTTCTGAGTATACTGTATTGGATAAATAACCTAGTCATTTATTATACTAATGATCTGCAACTTCACTAGTCTACACATTTTTTTGCAACCATTACTGAAATGTCAGTGGATGAGATATTACCTGGCATGATATGCTGAGGATTTAAAGATAACCAGATCTGAACACAAACCATGGGAAGTTACTAAAAACTTACTCTTAATAACATCTGCTACTTAAAAAAAAAAAAAATTCAGCCTAAGTAAAATAAAAAAAAAAAATAATGAATGAAAATGTTGCTGGGGATACCTTCTCTTCCCTCCATTCTCATTCACCCTTCATCTCACTCTTAGCTCAAGCTAAAGCAAACAGTTGAAGAGTTAAGACCACACTGCATCTGACATAAATGGACTTGAAATACCACTATGGAGAAAAAAAAAATTGGAGCAAAAAGAAGTCTTTTTTTTCCTTCCATAGGGTCTAACTCTGTAGCGTATAATTGGATTGTTTTAAAGAGAGAAAAAGGCCCTTTAGCATCTTTCAGAGTGCCCTGACAAACACACTTTGCAAGTGTTCTGCTTAAATGCCTCGTCTTAATGGCTTTAATAATAAATTCAGTTTTCTGGCAGGAGATAAATTCCTTTAGAACGTTTCACCAATCCAAATAAATGCAGAATTACTGGAGTGCCCTGATGCCATTATTCAATTTACAAACTGAAAAAAGTATAATCCTTTGTAGGATATTTGTTGTCAAAACAAAATAACCTTTTTATCTGGAGATCTTATGTTTTTAGGGGTCAATTTTGCCTTTCCTTTGGTTGGAATCTCTGTTCCTTTCTTACCAAGAGAGGACCTATTCTAAGGAACATAGTGAATCCTGTAGGACCAACTCTTAGGACCCAAATGACATCCAGTGAATTCTCACATTCTCTAAGTTAGTCAGTCTTTGCTCTGGGATACCACAATAACTTTCTCATTGTCTTGTAATTGATTATTCTCTACCTGGGCTGTTGGCTCCTTAATAACAGAGACAGTTGGTTCTCTTTCATTTTTCTCTCATAGCATCAGAAGGTCCCTGGTGTACAGAGGAGACATGAAGGAAACCCGCTGAATGTATGGCCTTAACTTCAACATGCGGTCATCATGTATCTTCACACTTTCCATGCTTTTTGTTACAGGGTATCTTTTATTAGCACTAACATGACTCATAGAGTTACTATGAATATTAAGGAAAAGTACAGATTAATTATGTGATAGAACAAAACATCATGACACTTTTAAAATGATTCATTACAAACAAAAGCAGTCAGAATAAGGACTATAACTGAAATCCATTCTTTTCAGTGGATGTGTTGACAGAAAAAATTATCCTGGATTATCCTACCCCAATAAAGCATATGTTATTTGATTTCCTGTCACAGTTGAGGGAATTGATATGTGTAACATTGTGCAACTTACTTTCAACACATGCAGTTTAAACTAATGAATAAGTATATTATGACAGTGAAAATTATTTGATATTGTATTCCAGTTTTGAAAGATGCTTTGTGCTTCACATTAAAAGTAAAAAGGACAAATAAGTAGGTTATTTATAGGCATTTTTCTTGGGGTACCAATCTTCTATATATTTATTCACCTTATTTTATGAGGGTTAGAGTCAAGACTAAATGAAGAAAAATGTTATATGAATAATTCTTATGTTCATATGAATTAAGTAGAAGCTAGAACACTCAAAATGATGACAAATGTTGAATCTTACTTTTTTTTTTTTAAGATTTTATTTATCTGACAAAGAGAAACACAGCTAGAGAGGGAACACAAGCAGGAGGAGTGAGAGAGGGAGAAGCAAGCTTCCTGCCAAACAGGGAGCCCAATGCAGGATCAATCCCAGGACCCTGGGATCACGGCCTGAGCCAAAGGCCAATGCTTAATGATGATTGAGTCACCCAGGCACCCCCTGAATCTTATTTTTAAAAAATCCACAAAAAACAAGTTTTTTTTAAAAAACCTATTCAGAATAGAAATAAAGTTTTTGCTTAGTGTATAACATTTAATTTATTAGTTTTTCTCTGAATCTGACCTTACCTTTTAAATTATTTAAAAAATTTCCAACAAAAATAAAAAGCTACTTCAACCTTATTTGTATTCTACTTTAATGTACAAATAAATTATGATGGTGTATATGGAAACTATACAAAAAAGCTGATAAATAGATGAAGAAATTAAGACAGAAAAAAATTGCCGAAAGAAAATAAAGAATGCGGGCACCTGGGTGGCTTAGTGGGTTAAAGCCTTTGACTTTGGCTCAGGTCATGATCCCAAGGTCCTGGGATCGAGGCCTGCGTTGGGCTCTCTGCTCAGCAGGGAGCCTGTTTCCTCCACTCTCTCTGCCTGCCTCTCTGCCTACTTGTGATCTCTCTCTGTCAAATAAATAAATAAAATCTTTAAAAAAAAATAAAAGAAAATAAAGAATGGATGAGCACAAATAATTTAGTCATAATGGCTAAAATGATTGTGAGAAAGCCAGTAGGAAGTGCAGAAGCAGGATAAAATACACAATTATTTAATACCTTTATTGCTAAAGTAAATTGAATATATATAATTTGTTACATATTTATATTTAACATATTTATATATACATATATATTTTATATATATTAACATGTTTATATATACATACATATTATACATATATACATATTTATAAACATTTATAAAGTTTATAGAGTTGAATCTAACTGTGATATTTTATTAATCGTATTAGATGAGTATGTTGAACCATAAAAAGTATGTTTCTTTTTTCTTTTGGCTATCTAGTTAAAAGTGGCTCTTCTCTCTCTCTCTCTCTCTCTCTCTCTCTCTCTTTCTCTCTCTCTCTTTTAAATCTGTTATTTCAGAGAACAAAGAATGTGATATTTGTGAAAACATTCCTTGCCCTCTGGGAATATTCTTAGGAATGAAGTAGCTGGGTTTGCACATATTAAACTTTTAGCATATGCTGCAAAGTGACTTCCAAACAAGTTGTATCAATGTATACTTCCACCAATATTGAAGGAGAGTTTTGACTTCTCCACATCATTAATCCATATAAACTTGGTATATTTTGTCTTTTTCATGGGCTCTATACTGGTATCTTACTGTGCTTTCAATTTGTATGTACTTATGTATGCATGTATGTATGTATGCATGCATGCATTTATTTTTAAAGGGAGATTCAGTCTTGCAGTAATATGAATTGGACTGGAGAGAGTAGACATAGGATGCAGACTTACTAGAACGTTGGAGCTTGGATATAACAGGGTGATAAGAATCAATGAAGTTGAAAGGCAAGATAACTAGAATAATGATAATAATTTTTTAAAAGATTTTATTTAATTATTTGACAGAGGAAACACAGCGAGAGAGGGAACACAAGCAGGGGGAGTGAGAGGGGGGAAGCAGGCTTCCTGCTGAGCAGGGAGCCCAATGCGGAGTTGATCCCGGGTCTCCCAGATCATGACCTGAGCTGAAGGTGGTCGCTTAACCAACTGAGCCACCCAGGTGCCCTGATAATGATATGTTTAAAGATGGGGATACAGTCTGTATCCCTAAGTCTCCTTCCATGATCTACGATTTTTCTTTATGTCTTGTTCAGCTAATTATTTTCCATAATTCTATCTTCTTTATCACTTTTTCATTCCTTTTCTTCTTCCATCTTTGTGGTCATTACAACCAGTTGGTTTTGAATCTTAGTAATTGCATTTTTCATTTCAGACTTACTAGTTTTTAGTTCCTTTGTCTCTGTGGTAAGCATCTCCCTGATGCCCTCTATGTTTTTTTCAAGCTCAGCTAGTATCCTTATGGTTATTGCTTTGAATTCTAGATCAAACATATTACTTATTTTGATTAGATCTCTTGACGTGACCTTTCTTTATTCTTTCTTTTGGGATGAATTCCTCCATCCTGTATTTTGTCTAGGTCTCTGTCTTATTCTCTGTTATGAAAACCTGTTGTGTTTCCTGCTCCTGAGAGTAATGGCTTTATGAAGAAGAGGTCATATAATGTCCAGGGCCTGGCACTGCAGGAAATGTCTCTGGTGTGTGCTGTGTGCACTCTGCTGCTTTGTTATGACTACTCTATCCCCTAGGTTAGTCCTCTGCAGAGTTTTTCCTGCAGAGGGTAGTGTTTGTACCTTGGCGTGAGTTTGGAGAATTTCAACTGGGTGGGCTCTGGTCTGTTTGCTAAGAGAGACCTGAAGCTATTTCGACTAAAGCTGAGGCTCTGCAAAACTCTTTGGTCAGCAGACATGGTACACATAGGGATTTGTACTGGTCTTCTCTGGGAAGGGTCTACTGTGGTGAACATGAGACACACTGCCTGGAAAAGCAGTACAAGGCATGCAGAAGGTGAAGCTTGGAGTGAGCACCCTAGGCAGCTAGTGTTGGCACTATGCTGTTTACTGATATTAGTTCGTGCTGGGGGGTAGGGCAGGGAAATGGCACCAGCCAGCAACTTTATTCCTGGAGAGGGGAGTCTGTGCTAGCTGCTCTCACGGAAGCACTTTCAGAGCAGGGAATAATTTCCCCTCCTGTGTCACTGATTTCACACTATCAGTCTCTAGGTTGCTTGCCTGCCTGGAGCACTGTTGGCTCTATACTAGCCAGGCCTGCTGCCTTTTAAAATTCCAAGCTCTAGGGACTGGTGTAGCAGGGACTGGTACTGGTCCTCTGGGAAAAGTTCTCCCCGCCCACTGACACTGATGCAGGTTTATCCCAGAAGGGCATTTGCCCCAGAGTGCAGCGGCTTTGGGTTTGGGACAATATGGCTAAACTGCCAGCGTCCTGGTTAGCTGTCCTCAGCAGTTGTTTCTGTGTCTATGCTAAGGGGCGGGGAAAGGAAATGCCCCCCTTGTGTTCAAATTAAGGTGTTATTTCTATAGCTAAATTATAATACATTTAACCCTTAGAAAAATACTGATGATATGGTATTTAATAATAAGATGGGAATCAAATGGCATGACCAGTACCTGAATTTAAATAGTACCTGTCTTTGGGGCACCTGGGTGACTGAGTAGGTTAAGCATCTGCCTTCAGCTCAGGTCAGGATCCTGGGAGCCCTTCATCGGCTCCAGCCCCACATCAGGCTCCAGCCCTGCATCGGGCTCCCTGCTCAGCTGGGACCCTGCTTCTCTTTCTGCCCCTCTCTCCCTCTCTCTCTTTGTCTGAAATAAATAAATAAAATCTTTTAAAAAAATAGATAATACCTTCATCTTTGGTTGGTTTATTATAAATTATTTTTATTTTCTTCTTTATATTTTTCTGTATTTTAAATTTTAGTTTAAATGAATTTAAATTTAAAAACCATTTACTTTATCCAAAGATACATATTATTTGAAAATGTCACCATAAAACTATTTTTCTGACTCTCAAACTTCTGAAAGGTAATTAACTAAGAACTTTGCTTTTCAAGATCATAAGATGAAGGGGCTAAAAGAACAATACATCATAATTAGAAATTTAAAAAAAATCTTAGAATAAGTGCCATTCCACTAGATATTTGAAATGTTTGTCTACATTAGTATTCCCAAATTCAGTATTGATTTTAATTATCTATCTTTAAAATTTATATTATAAAATTCTTAGAATTATTATAACTTTTTTTTAATTTAGGAAATTATTGTAGGTTTTTAATTTTGTTTTGTTTTGTTTGTTTTTGTATGAGTTAGAATCTACTTTATAGGGAAAAGCCTTTGTTAGTGACTCCAAAATGGACAATGTTTATCATTCTGAAGATTTTGATTGGGTTATTTTTTATTTTCATGGCACGATATAAACTAGAGTATCATGTTTCTGAAGTGCTGAGGCTTGAGTATTTTGCCATAAAATAATTAAGTATAACTGATTACATACAGAACAGGTTACGAGCTTTCTCCATAGTCTCTGAAGGTATATGTCCTTGACTTTCTCTTCTTTTCAGTGTCCAGGATAGCCTAGGCTTACTGATCCCTTTCTTAGTTGCCTTGGTGAGACAAGATTACTTGTTCTGGTTTTAAAAGGATTTGTCTTTTGACTTGGAATGGGGTTCTTCTCACTTTTTGTGGACTGTGGTTTCTGAGAGAGTAAACTAACCAACACAAATAGTGTACTTAATCTTCATTTGTCAAAGCTGTGGGTGGGCTGCTTCTTTGATTTACATAATAAAAAGTTAAATAAATTTCTGCAAGATTCAATTTCTTTTTTTTTTTTTTTTAATATTTTATTTGTTGGGGCAACTGGGTGGCTCAGTTGGTTAAGTGACTGCCTTCGGTTCAGGTCATGATTCCGGAGACCGGGGATCGAGTCCCACGTCGGGCTCCCCGCTGGGCGGGAGGCCTGCTTTTCCCTCTCTCGCTCCCCCTACTTGTGTTCTCTCTCTTGCTGTGTTCCTCTCTGTCAAATAAATAAAATCTTAAAAAAAAAAAAAAAAAGATTTTATTTATTTATTTATTTGACACAGAGAGAGAGACCAAATTGGCAGAGAGGCAGGCAGAGAGAGGGGGAAACAAGCTCCCCGCTGAGCAGAGAGCCTGATGTGGGACTCACTCCCAGGACCCTGAGATCATGACCTGAGCCGAAGGCAGAGGCTTAACCCTCTGAGCCAACCAGGCGCCCTGCAAGATTCAATTTCTACAAATTTTCTATTTTTAAGTTGTGCAAAGAAGTTTTTATAACTTGGTAAGAGTAAGAAAAACAGTTCAGTGTTCAGTGTTTATTTGAATCTGCTGGAAAATAACATTATTTGCCTTATTTATATATTCCTTTCCCTTCTGATTTACCTATAGCAATTACTGAAATTATAAGAGGGCTAGTGTAATTTTGTAATGATAATGAAAATTCAGGAGATGGACAGTATGTTTTAATTCTGTCCACCTGTTTCTTAAGAAATCTTCTTAAAAACACATGTAAAGTTAATTTATACCTTAAACAAATAATGATTAAATTCTTCTGTCTGTTAGTAAACATATGCAGTTACTAGACTTTGTATTTGGTTAAAAAGTATGATCTCTTTTCTATACAACTGACTTATTCAGTTCCATTGACAATTCCCAGAGGTGGTCCTAAGAATCTCAAAAGGTTTTGATTCAAAATTACTGTATGCTCTTTAATGATACAATTTTTTTTTCTAAATGAGTTATTTTTATCCCAGGTAATATTACTGAGTTAGTTGTGATCATTAAATAATCATGTATACATATTACTTAGGTTAGATTTCAGTGTTTGAAACAAATTTGCTGATTGCCTAGTAAATGTACATTATAGTACCTATTTCTAGGAATCAGGGGACTGTGATGCTTGATGGGTGCCAGAGAAATAGAATTTATGTTCCTTATGTTTGAGAAATATAGTTTCTTCTCAAAAGAAATGTTTTTACCTAATAAACTAAAATAACATAAAAAGGGGTAACTGTTTAGCAAGAAAAAAGTGTTTCTTTTTTCTGAAATAATATTTGGCTTTATTCCTTGTATCACTTAGGCTCTAGAAGGAAACAAACGCACACTCCACTCTGATAACTAGGCTCCATTAATGAATGCCATATTTGTAAATATGTGGGCAGGATTAAGGTAAGTCAGCAAGACTAGCCACCATGGGAGATCTATAGGAGATCTGCATTGGAAAGGGAAAGGAGTGGTTACTCAAATCCTGAGAGAGTTGTAGCTGAAGGACCAGGCCAGAGCTGTGGGTGTAGATAGATGTGTAGCCATTGTTAACCTGCATCTGGCAAAGAGGGGGTCAAGGGAATAAATAGCACCATTTCTATCCCCTTCCATTTTTGATTGGCTCCTGGGGCCTTACACTGGCCAAACCCAAGCCGAATCCAGAAGGCAAAGGAAACAGGTTAACTTCCTGGTTATAGAGCATGGTGGAGAAGGACAGAGAACATACCTGGAGGAGATTTAGCACCACATTAGCATTTGACCATAAATTCTGAGATAGTACAGATGTAGCATGGTTCTTTAGTGTTATAAGGTAGAAAATAAGGTGAACTTGACAAGTTTATACACTTGAAATGCAAGTGGCTTAATATTAAGTTGCCAAAAGAATATTGGAGCAATTTTAGAATAAGGTTCTAAAGATAAATAAATTGCATTTTACACAGTAAGTGGAATAGTACATAACCCATTAGTGCAAGATCAATCCTCAGTTCTCGTGAGTCACTGAAATTTTAGCTTAAAAATCATAGCATGTTGGACATACATTCATACCAAGCTTTTCAGATTCAGCAGGGGAAATATTAAAGTGGGTTAGGTTAATAGTACCTAAGATGAAGTGTTATATGTAACATGTTTCATACCAATCTCCTGTACTATTTCTAAGGTCAATAGTTTTGCTTGCCATGTTTTCATCATTATGCAATGTTGTGCAGAAAACTTCTAACTTCTTTTGGTTTGACTCATATATAGATAATGGTGGTCTTAAATTGCACAGAGCAAAAGATAAAACACAGTGAGAAATCTTAGGTTATAGAAATAAGTCAGTGCTATGTTCACGAGAACTAGAGTAATATAATTACTTTTAATATGTTCTTTAATTATTGAATATATTCCTTCTGTAAGTAATTTAATTTTAGAACTTCAAATTAAATGTTACTTAGAAACCATTAATTTATAGCAGTAAATGCATATTTTACTTAGCTTTTATGTTTTTAATATGAATAATTAACAATAATTTGATTACTGAAATATTTATAAAACAAAGTATTATCTAAGCAACATTTAAGGTAGGATTATGGAGAAAATAATAATACATAACTATTGAAATTCCCTGGTAGTTTTCTAAATGGGTTGACTTATTTGAATAGAAAAACATAGCACATATTTTTCAGATATTCCAAGAAATTGCACATATGTGTTATGTATTAAAATATGGGGCTTCTTTTTGTCTGTAGAATCTAGCAATATAAAACACTAAAATGCTTTTAAAAGCTATCAAAAGCGTAATTTTCTCTTCAGAGTTAATAACTGTTTTTCTTTGACTCTAAGAGAAAACCATTAAATCTCTTTCCTAAAAGATTCTATTTGATTTTTCTTTACTTTCCTTTGAGCACAAATAATTTTTTCCTCCAAAGTCTATTTTGAATATTGTACTATCTAACTTCTTACTTTGGTTTTAATCATAAGTAGCCAAATTGATGGTAAAACTTTTTAAACAATCAATTATATATGAAGTAATTTCTTATAAATTAGTCACAGCTCTTGTCCTACTATGGGCATTTAAGATGGAACTTCCATAATTCTATGGACAGAAGCATCTTCTGGTGTTCCCTGACATGGCCCCCTTGTCCCCTTTTCCTTCTCCTGTTTACTTTATGAAAATCAGATGCATTATGCTTTCTAATTATAACATAATCAACTAAAATTAGTAACTTAAAAGGTAGTGAGATAAACTATTTGATAAAAATTATCTAAGTCACCCTAACACTACTGTTTACCTTTCAAAACCCAGTTTAATCTTTTCAAAAGCCTTCATGCAATCCTTCTGTAACTTTTTACCCAGCTCAGTCCTTAATCATTCATGTGTCTGTAAACATTTGTTGAGATCCTGCTACCTACCAGAAACTGAACAAACCTCTGAGAACTCAAAGATGAATCAGATCCAGTTCTGACTTCAGAGCCTATGATAGGCTTAACATGTAAGCAGATAATTACAGAACCATGTTTTCAGAACCCTAATAGAGCATGAAAGAGAGGAAGAGAAAATATGATTGTGGAGTGGTGAAATAAGAGATCAACTCTACCTGGGGAATCGAAGGAGTACTCCACTAAATTAAAAATAGATCCTGAAGGGTGGAAAGGAATTTTCACACATAAAGAAAATCAAACTGCTGTGTAAAATGTGAAGGATCTGGGCCTGTTTGAGGAATGGAATTTAAATTGAGCAAAATAACATGCTATGAGATGGGGAATAGTGGGAGATTGAGACTGAAGGTATAAGGTATGTACAGTATCGTCTAGAGGATATGGGGATTGAGGAGAGAGCGTTATCTTCTAAAATTATTTTTGTTCTTGATCTCTTCCTCCACCATTTCATCTCCCAAAAATTCCCACAAAAACTGTATCTCTAAAGCTATGGGAAAAGCAATGTAATGACCACTAGAGAAATTAATAGAAATTTCTTTGACTCATATAGATAGCTGATAAATCTAGAGTTTCAGAGTTGATGGGTTAAAGGAGTCATCTTTGAGTAGGAATTTCTCTCCAGAAATCATATTATTCAGTCTACTTTTCTCAGATGTTTAAGTTTTAAAATGGAGATAATAAAACACATCTCACTGGGCCATTGTGAGGACCAAATAAGATAATAAATATTAAAGTCTTTAGTAACTGGCAAAGTGTTACCTACCAATGGTATTTTATTTGACATGGCCCTGGATCCCAACCTTCTCTTACTTGCAATAAAATTAATTTTTTTCTTTCTGTAACTAAGCCCTTTTCAGTTCTTTTTTTTTCTTTTCTTCTTTCCTTCCTCTTCCTCTTCTCCTCTCCCTTTTCCTCCCTTCCTCTTCCTTCTTTTTCTTCTCCTCCATCTTCTATTTATTTATTTTTTTTAATTTATTTTACTAGGAAAGTTGTCATGGGCTCTCTGCAAACAGATTCTGAGGTGGAAGTCAAGTATATTGGGAGAAAGTTGACTTACAGGGAAGGTTTTCTGGACATACTCTTACAAGGAAGTGAAAAAGGTCCTTACAATTGTTTCCAGTTGAGGAAATAGGCCAAGCCTTGGTCCCTGCATCAGTCAGTCATTTGTTGGGCACCTCCTCTGGGTGAGGAAGTTCCCAGCAGAGGACATCTGAATGAGCAGGCAGCTATTCACCATTAATAATAGATAGTTCCAGCGATTGGGGCTCGTGTGCCTCTGATCCATAGAGCAGGTCTGAACAGAGCATCACAGCACCCACTATATGTTCTCATCCCCCAACTGATTCTAATATGAAATCTGAGGTGTGAGCTGCCCTTGCCTGTGAAAAGATAGTGCTTCCAATGGCAGGGAGTTTGGAGTATCCCCCATTGGAAAAGCAGTGAGACTTTAACCTTGAAGGTATTTTTTTATTATACAATCAAGGTTTCCCAGAGAGATTTTCAATGTCAAGTTGCCTCCTCACTGCACACTTTTTATTTTTGTTTTATTTATTTGAGTCCCAGATTTATGTTCTATTTTTTATTTTTTACATGAGAAAAGTAGCTCTTAAAGCAGTAAGTGTAACATAATTCAGAATTTAAAAAGATTGTTGTATGTATATGTACATATACTACACAGAAGAAAAGCTGACAAGTTACACACTGAAATAGAAATGATTATTCTTGTATGATAAAATTATTAATGGCCTGAATTTTTTCTTTTTTGATAGTTTGGCATTTTTTATTTTCTTCGACAAAATTTTTAAATAATCATAAATAAACAAGAAAAGTTTTTGAAAAATTGTACAGTTCTTTACAGTATACCAAATGCTTTCACATACAATATTACATGTAAAACTTACATCTACCTTTTTACCATGTCAGGTGATAGAAAGGCTTATGGGAATTATATAAGATGTGAGAACTGGTTCTTCAAAGAAGTTCACACAGGTATTATGTTGTTAGAGTCTATCCTACAGCTTGGGTTATACAGATCCAAAGCAAATGCTTTTTCCAGAAGGACCATGTCCTTCTTTCCTCCAACTATCATGCATCACAGTAATTACTATGCTTATTTATTTTAACAATTAACTATATTTTTCATACACATAAAGTCTCCTTGGTTTGTTTTGTATGTAGGATAGCTATTTTTTCCCTACTTAAAGAATTAAAAGGAAAAGAGTCTATGATTATAGCAGTCAGCAGAAAATTATTCAGGAAAGAACACTCATTAAATTTCACTGACTCTTTTTCAAGTAAATTGCTCAGATGTAAGCTTTCAGGAAAGTATAAAGTTAAGTTTTTCTAAGAACCATAAGGTATATTTCCTATATTAGAATATTTTGAATATTATATCTTGCCCATAATATAGCAATATTAAAGAACTTAAGAATCTCTATTTATTAACATTTTTCTGTATAAATTTTATGTTGCCTTAATATGTCTTATACTGACATCATAATTTTAAACTAAAATGATATTTTTTCTTTAAGTAGTTATATATATTAGACTACAGTATAGCAGTGTGTGAGAAATTCAGTCAATCAACTTGTTTAATTTTCCTTAAACTCCCAATTAAACATTATTGAGCTTATTACAAACTATGCCCTCAAATTATTTCATAGAAATCTTATTATTTTATATTGCCCTGTATGAACTACCTTGGATTTCATTGAGAAATATTTCGTCAAGCACAGTCCTTAAAGGACTGTGCAATCGTTGTTTTGTTTGTTGATATATCCTAAGTACTAAGAATTATGATTTATTTTATAGATGCATTAATAAACATTCAACATTGTTGAATAAATTAATGGATGCATTGAATCCTACCTACTTATGTGAGATATTGCCTTTAATTCATTATCAGATATGATTTACTTTTTGCTTAGGATTTTTGAATTTTTAATTTATGTTAGTAAGATTATTAATTTAAGATTTTTTTTTCTTTGCTTTTAGTATTGGGATTATGATAGATTTTAAAAACAACAAGTTTTTAAGATTTCCCTATACTAGAAACATTACATAGCATAGGAATGATCTGTGTTTTGAAGAAATAATTCTGCCATAAAACTGATGCTGGCTTTCTCTTTGGGCAACTTATTCAATTTCTTTCCTCTTTTTTTTTTTTTAAAGATTTATTTGTTTGTTTATTTGAGAGAGAGAGAATGCAGTTTTTACTTTGGACTTCCAAAGTTTACAACTTCTTTTGAATATAATTTGTTCCAATGCCTGAATGTAGCATTTTTCTAGTTGAAATTATTACAACCAGAAAGTGGGTTTAAAACATTTTTTTAAGATTCTATTTATTTATTTGAGAGAGAGAGAAGGAGAGTGTAAAGGGAGAGGGAGAAGCAGACTCCCCACTGAGCAGAGAGCCTGGTGTGGGACATGATCCCAGGATCCTGAGATTCTAACCTGAGCTGAAGGCAGACACTTAACTGACAGAGCCACCCATTTTTAATATATAAAATGTTTTATATCATGAATGAAAAATATAAGTTAGCTTTTATGATATATATTGATTTTTAGTGTTTAGAGGACCTTTGGAAATTACTTTGGACCTAAGGCCTCCGATTTATTGTGTGCGTGTGTGTGTGTGTGTGTGTGTGTGTGTGTGTAAATGTAAACTAAGTCTCTAAGTACCAAATAACACACCTACTTGTTGCAGTTAACATTAAAAAAAGAGGACATTTTCATTTGTACATAAGTTACAACCTTTTTTAAAAATAAGCACTCATCAACATGTTATGTAGATAAAATGTTGATGCACAATGCAACATTTTAACAGATGGCTCTTTTTGACATAGTGTTTTAGAAAAGTAACATGATAGCAATCCTACATTTGCTAGAGCAGACAGACATTTTGCAAGATGTTATGGCTGCTTATATTTAAAAAGCCTGGATAACTGGGGCTGGGAATTCTGATATCAGCCAGTTTGCCAGATTAATTCCTCAAATAAATATTCTTTACCATGGCTGAGGACATTGAGCACTGTCTGGAAACATTTTTGGTTGTCACAGCTGGGTGGGGAGAGGTAGTGGTTGCTACTGACATGTAGTGAATAGAGGCCACCCAGATGCCCCAATTAAGATGAATTTATTAATTTTCTTTTTGCAAAAGTGGACTATACTTTTAGAAATGTATAAAATGGGGGCGCCTGGGTGGCTCAGTTGGTTAAGCGACTGCCTTCGTCTCAGGTCATGATCCTGGAGACCCGGGATCCAGTCCCACATTTGGCTCCTTCTCCCTCTCTCAGTCCCCCTGCTTGTGTTCCCTCTCTGGCTGTGTTTCTCTATGTCAAATAAATAAAAAATCTTAAAAAAAAAAAAAGAAAATGTATAAAATGTAATTAACAAAACAAAATATCCTCATAACTCCTCCAATTGTTAGCACATAGTAATATTTCCAAATTTTCTGTCAACGTATGTAAAAATAACATTAGAGGCACCTGGCTGACATAGTCGGTTTAGTGTCTGCCTCTTGATTTCAGCTCAGGTTGTGATCTCAGGGTTGTGGGATGGCCCCTGTCATGGGGCTCTGCACTCATGCAGAGTCTACTTGGGATTCTCTCTCCCTCTCCCTTTGCCCCTCCTGCTTATGCTCTCTCTCTCTCTCCCTAAAATAAACAAATAAGTCTCTAAGAAAAGATAAAATAAGATAGCATTATATATTCTTTTTATAAACTTGGATTCTTTTCACTTAATATCTTCACCATTCTAGCATTTTTAGTACTATTATCACAGTATCATAGTAACAGAAATGAATACAGGTATCACCTATTTTTCAAAAGTTTAGGATAGGGGACTTTGCTTTTGCAAAAGACCTGCATTAGTACCTGTTTTCACTAGTTGAGAGAAATTCAAAGAGATTTGCTTTTGCAATAAAAGACAGAAGGCAAAAATAGTGTTCAGCATTAGTTTTGCAGTGAGCCATTATAGAGGAAATGCCTGTCTGGAGCAGTGAGTTGTGCCACCAAACCCTCTCTGGGTCAACTACACTCACCGTCTCAGCATCAAGCCTCTGTAGCTTTGAATTGTGTCTGTGAGCATCTGTGCTTTACCTTCATTTGTTTTGTGCATCTGTTATCAAGATGTATCCTAAGGTCTCAGAAAAGCTTAAGCGAGGTTATTTTTTGGGCCTGGGAACACTCAAAATGTTTCCATATATTACTGGTAATTGTTTCTTTGCTTTATATCATTTCAGCTTATGAAAGTTTTTGTAGAAATATTCTATTTTCTGTATTCAGGTACTAGCTGGATAACTGATTGGTGTTTCATTACAAGGCAATGTGATGTCTTATTTAAAAGTCCCCTAATAATGGGAAACTATTAGTTTCCTCTTTTTTGGCTAATTTTCAGGATAAGCTAATGAACAACTTTCTACATATATCTTTTCACACATTCTTAATGGATTCTTTGGGAAAGTTGCTAGATGTGGAATTATTGTGTTAATAGGTGGGGAAAGATGTAGGTTCCGGGATGTGGTTTAATAGTGGTAATTGTGTATCTTAGGATTTTTGGTGCGGAACAGCCATTTAGAAAGGACATGCAACTTTACATTCTTAATAGTGGTACATAAGAGTGACATTATGTATCTTCTCATGTTAAGAGCAGTGTGAGATCTATCCCCTTAACAGATTAAGTATACAATACATTATTATTCTGTATTCTTATATTGTTTGTATTTGTCTCTTTCTTTTCATTTTTCCTGCTAGGCCCAACCCATTATTTTTTGGCTTTCTGGTTATCATACTGTTTTGCCCACCTCCATTTCTTTGTTCATGCAGGCTCAACTCAACTTCTTAATTCCTAAAAAGCCTTCCTATGTCAGTTAGCATCAAATTCCACAATTCACAGTTTATCATGGCCTTATGTTGTGTTTAACTGCATCGTATATGCATGCCTTTGTGGTTTGACCAGCTTATTAGCACTGCTAGAGCCCAGATCCAAAGAATCATTATGTCTCAGTCACTGTGTGTCCCAAGGATGCAGGAATAAAGCAAACACAGTTCGTGTTGTCAAGCTGCAACAGTCGGTAGAGAATATAAAGCATAAGCAGCCCTTGAAAAGCACTATAACAGGACGAAATAGGGTACCAAAGGAATAGGGACTGGGGACTTGGGATTTGATGCTAGGGAAGACTTCTTGAAAGGAGATCCTCAAGGAGGGGATGGTTTGAAGGATGAATAGGTGTTCTGAGTAGTGAAGGGTAAGTAGGTGAAGACATAGGAGAGTCAGCATGTTGGAAGTATATATGTACATTTATACATCTTTAACATGTCAGGGAAGGAACTTGAAATGTACATGGAGGATTAGCAAGAAATGAGCCTGGAGAGATTGGAAGAAAGAGAACGAAGCCTAAGGGCAGTATGGTTGCTGTTAAGACACTTAGGCTTTATTCTGATGATACCAGGAGTATGGAAGGTGGATTGACTGAGGCAGGGATACTGGGAAGCCATGTTTGTTGTTTTTAGCAGGCCTTCAGTAAGTGAGGGGCTAGTCCCAAACCCACATGTGAATGTGTATGTTTTCGATTTCTTCAGGATCCTGGACATGTCATTTAATTCCTTGGGCATCCTATTTCATAAGATGATTATGTTCACAATTACATTCCTTGTACAGGACTTAAAATAATGGGAATGGGATGGAACATATTATTTTGTGAAAATGTCTTAAATAATAGAGAAGTTATAGTTTTTCCCCTCCTATTTGGCTTGTGTACATTTATGATCTACAGGTGTCCTGCTACTTCTATCTCAAGCTCATATAATGTGGTTGTGATCTGTAGGGCTGATTTATTTAATCATTTTATTTGCCTTCTTACTTGATTATACACAGTGGAGAGATGAATAGAATTAGGTAGACAAGAAAGACCTCTTTGAGATAAACCATACTTTTGTCAGGAAATGAAAATTATTTTTATTCTACTAAGGGAAAAGAAAGTTTTGTTTATGATATTATTTAATTTTTAGAAATTTAATTATAGCTTTTAATATAAAGCTTTGAATTCTGAAAACATAATAATAATAACAATAGACACCATTGAATTCATTTTCTTGCATAGGGATTTCTACTGAATATAAGAATTCATTGTTTAACAGTGAAGGCTTAAATCACATGTATTTGCTACCTTACTCATATTTCAACCAGATAAAAGCCTTTGCTATTTTATAGCAATTGCTTGTTTTTTTGTGTAGAGTTAAGATGCCCATAGCAACTTTTCACACTTTGCCAGCTAGCTTTACCTAGTTGAAGAATAATTAAACTGACAAAGAGTACTCAGTAACTAGAATTACTCAGGAGGAAAAAATCCTTCAAATTCAAATTGCTGTATTATAATTACAGGCAACTTGTATTAGCTTTCTTCAAAGAAACTAATTTCAAGGCCTTAAGCAGTTTGTCGTCCTTAGGAAGTAGTTTCTTCTCACTTTATGGATGGAGAAACTGAAGTTAAATGATTTGCTCAGAGTCAAAGAAAATGGTTGTGTGAGACCTGGTATTGAGAAAAAGTATTATTTCTCAGAAAAGTTTCTAAGGCTTTACTCAGACCACTGGTCCAGATCTGTCCCACCTTTCTGTAGTGAGAACATTGTCTATAGCCCATATAGGCTGTCTGGGACAATCTGGTGAATTTCAAAAGATCTCTTCTTTGGTGATCAATCTCAAGACTCTCTGAAGCAATTGATACTCTAGCAAAATATAAATGATAGGTCCCGGTGTGTTTGGGAGAGAGATTATGAAGTGTTTCTCATTTGTCATAAAAATATTTGAGGTGGTAGCAAATGTCACTTCAAGATTAACTATACTTACAAACTTACGAAGTAGGGGTTGATATCTGACCTTAAAGAGTCAAAAAGGAAGACCTAGAGTCATCTACTGGCATTTAAGCATGCAAGACACTCAATGGTTTGTGTTTCCCTAGGAAACTAAGGTGGTTCATTTTCTTCCTATAAATAGGTATATTAGTATATCATTAAGTTTTAATAAGATAAGATTAATTAATTTTAATAAGATAAGATAAATTAAGATAATTTCCATTCATCAATTTATTTTGGAATCTGAGGCATTTCATTTACCTTGTATTTTTTGCTACCCCCAGGGACTCAGGCAGAAAGATGTTTCTTTTTTTTCTGAATATTTTGGAAATATGGCTGTATATGGAGAAAAGTGAAATATTTAATGCTTCAGTTACTTTAATAATTGTTGCTAGCAGAGTCTAACCTGGCAACTCTGACAGTAAAAGTCTACAGTGAGAATCTACGTCTTGGATGAAATGTGCAAGTCTACTTCTCATATCCCTTAATGATCCTTGCATGACTAATACACAGTGACATTTACAAAGCACTCATCTAAAACCGTTCATATTCATTTTGAAAATATTCATCTGTGGCATATTCACCAGCAAGAAATGCAGCTGAAAAATCATTAACCCTTTCTTCATTGGTATTATAAAATGTTATGTGATTCATGCTTTCTGATCATACTCTGCGAATATGACCAACCCAGTATTATACAGTAGATTAAGGTGTTTAAAACATAATCAAAGTCATTATTAGTGATGCAATCTATAAAATTATAAGAAACATTTGGGAGGTCTGTAAAAAGTGGATCCCAGAGTATAAACCAGTATGATGAGAAGTAGCCTAAGGAGAACTTTGAGAAAAGTGATTAGAATAATAAAGTGATGAAGGCACTGAGATGAAAGGAGTTTATGGAGCTCACTAGGTTACTCTGTGGTACAGTTTATTACAGCTTGACTGGAAATGTCCAAAGAGTTTGTATGCACAGATCTCAATCATGGCCCTCTTCAAATTATTTTAAGATAGTATATTTGGAAAGATTTTGTGAGTAAAATTGTTCCACTTGACTTCATTGATTTTGCTAATAATGATTTCCTTTTTTAAATTTTCCAAATCTCTGAAGTAGAGTTTATGTTACCTTTTCCTCTTTCGCTTTCATTTTATATAGAATATATTTATCTACCTACTTAATTATATTTTTAACTCTCCATCCTGAACCCCAGGATTGCAAAGAGTGGAATAGGGGAGTGAATACTCAATAAGGTACCCTGGTTGTGTTCACCTATAGATGAAGAAATTTCCAGCATCTCTGTTGGATGTGACCTGCCTCCTTTTGATGGGAAGGAAGCTCATTACTTATCAAAATAGCCCACTACATTTTTTTCATTCAATTAATTGTCACAATGTTTTTCTACATATTTAATCATGCAATTTCTACCTCCTGATTCCCAGCAAATTTAGGGATCTATTAAAACACTTCTTCATATCATGTTTCTGCTTAGTGAACATCTAAATTTTTATATTGTAGTATCATTGTTTCAGTATATTTACCTCCTTCAATTGTCCTTGATTTTCTTTATTCCAGTACCTGGCTCTATGCCTGGGGCAGTTTAGGAAGTCAACAACCATTTGTTGAGCATATCAGTGGATATCCTTTTTTGCTGTCTGATCAGGATTGTTTCTACTGCTAGCCCTCTGCCTCTAGCTGGGTCTGGATTGAACTCAACTCCTACAAGTATTTGTGACCTGCCTTTACTATACTCTATACTAGAAACATTTCTTTAGTTAGGTTTCTAATGGTTTGTTCTGTCTCATTATAGTATGATGGCTTCTACAGAAATTTAAATGCCAACTGATCAGAGATAACACCTTCCAGTCCCAGCTTTAGTCCTTGCAAGAGTCTGACATTCTGCAATTTCATTTTTAGGACCATTTGAAGAGGTTGTTGGGATGTCAAAAGATGTTTCCATTCTTCATCATGTATTTTTGTGTTTATTGTGTATATTTTAAGATTATGGATTTTCCAATATTCATTTTCATTTCTTTTGAAAAATATTCTCTATTGGTTAATTGCTAGGCCCATACCAAAGCATATGAAATAGTGGTTGCGTCTTAATGGATTTTTTTCAGACACTGAGATAGTAATTAAGAATGTGTTTTTCTTGGAGAATGTTGTATTTAAGAAGATATCTGCAGGGGGATGTGATGATCAGTAATTATAGTAAAAAAAAAAAAAAAATGACAGTCACCAGACTGAAGGACAGGGCACATAATAGAGACAAGCCCAAGTTGCTGAAAACTTAAAATATAATCCCCCTTTTATATGATTAAAACAAAACAGATGGGTGGGAATAAGTGAAAGCAAAAGAAGATATGCATGTGTGCTGGATGAGAAAATGTAGAAGCTTTAGTTGAAATCTTAAGGTTTTGGGATTGAGGAGAGAAGATCTGAGATAAAATCTAAAAGAAATTAAAGTGTAATTGTTAAAATCAAGAATTTAGTGCCATGAATAGAGATGGAGAAATGCAGCTGGGAGGGGGGGGAAAGAGTGAGAAGGAAGTAAAATTAGTCGCAGATGTGAGTACTTAGAGAATTCAATACTTGTTGATTTGCTGTTTAGAATGATGGTAGACTTATAGGTTGAGCAATCAGTATTAGGGTTCAGAGTTATGGAGGAAAGGAGATAGAAAGTTCACTTTGGAACAGGGGTTCGCAACCTTGGCTATATATTGGGATAACCTGGGAGCAATAAAAAGTACTGATGCCAGGGTTTGACCCCCAGAGACTCTAAATTGATTGGTTTGGTATGTGCTAGTGTGCTGAGTTTCAAAAACTCTCTAGCTAATTCTAATATGTAGTCAAGATTGCTCTAGAACCACTGCTCTAGAATTAGAAAAGGTGAACATTAATATTTTAGGGAAATGGTTGAAGAGTAAGATAAAATTCAGTGCCTTATCAGGATTCAAAGGTAGTTGAGAGGGGAGAGTGAGAACTTTCAGAGAAGGAAATAGAAGACTAGAATTAGAACTTACTTACACTCAGCCCAGCACGTGTTAATATTTCTACGAAGGAAAAATAAGGAGAAAGAAGAGTGAAACAGTGAAGGAAAATAGGATGTGGAACTAAAAGCAAAACCACCATTTGGATTTTAAATAAGGTTTATTTAATTATTTCTTTAACAACAATTTACTCATACCTACTATAACCCTGGCATTGAGCTTGGTATTACAAATACAGCAAAAACAATAAAGTCAGAGTTGCTGATTTCCTGGAGCTAAAATTTTAGTGAAGGAAAGGGAGAGAGAGAGCAAGATAGAGAAGAAGAGGGGAAATTCTTGAAAGAATCATTGTTGTAGCATATGGCACACAGAGAGCTAACTGGAATCAACAAGATGAGAAACAAACTTTTTGAGAGAGCATTGTATTTCAAAGAACTAAATGTGTTTGTCACTGCTAAGACCTAGAATCAAATCTCTAAACATAGGGACCAGACTCAGTGCCCAAAGGTGAGGTGGGGAAAGAGGGGAAGGGCATATGCTTCAATGAGCATTTTATAAATGGTCAAGTTGGATGATGGGAAAATTTCCCAAGTTCAGAGCCAAGGTCATGAAGAACAATGGACTGGGAAACCTTTCTTCAGGAGAAGAATCTGGACATAATCAAAGAACATCCTCCAGCCCCAGGTAGGATTTCATAATTATTATGGAATGTTTACTACTTTGTCTCTTTTTTCATTCTCCTGCTCTCTGAATGGGGATGTTGATTGCAGTTATTCTATCCCTTCTCAGCTATTCGGAATGTTTGTGGGAAAGATAGTTTACTCATTTTTTAGTTTTTTAGAGCCTATCACACATCGCCAAGATGTCCAAAACATTGGACTTAATACCATGGACAAATGAAAAGCTGGGCAACCTCCATGTGGTGGGGGTGGTGGATACTGGGCCTGTAGGAAAGATGGTGAATGGAATATTTGATGAATAGAAGGGCAGGCTGTGGCAGTAATCAGTGCAGAATGCCAACTATTTCTAGTTTTTCTTTCTTGGACAGTCAGATTTCATAGCTGTTGCTGTAGCATTGCCCAACTGATCTTGACTAATTTTGGAGGGTTTTATGGGGCCCTTATAAGATAATGGTGGTCGTGAATAGGGTAATTGCAGTAAAAATGGAGGAAATATCTGATTCAAGATATACACCAAGGATAAAAAGCATATAGGAATTGCTGCCACTACTTGGATGCGGGGAGGGAAGGAAAGGAATAATCAAGGATGAACATCAGTTTTTTTTAGTATTGATGTTTATTTTTTAAAAGATTTATTTATTTCAGTGAGTGAGAGAGTGCAAGAGCACGCACCAGTGCCAGGGAGGGGCAGAAGGAGATGGGAAAGAGAATCCAAGAGGGACTTTGAACTGAGTCCAGCCTGGGGCTCAATCCCATGACCTTGAGATCGTGACCTGAGCTGAAATCAAGAGTTGGACACTCAACTGATTGCACCCCCTCCCCAGGTGCCCTAGTATTGCTGTTTTTAGATGGGGAAAAATGATGGAGGTGGGGCAGGTTGAAAGGGCCAACACATGTTTAGCTTCACACATTTGGAGATTGAGATATATGTGAAATATCCAAGTAAAGATGTTAAATAGACAGTTGGATATATGAGCCTGGTGTTCAAAGTAAAGATTTGTGTTGGAGAGCTAAACTTCTGGGAGATAAACATATAAATAGCATTTTTAGTCAGAATGCCTAAGATCCCATAAGGGGAGGAGGGAAGTTGGGCCAGGATTGAGCATGGAGAATTGCCAAAATATATAGATATAGTGTGGGGAAAGAAGGAACCTGAAAAGGAGAATGAGGAGGAGTGACCAAAGGAGTAGAAGGAGAACTCACTGAGATGTTGAGATAGATAAGTGCTCCCCAGAGTGGCTCAGGCAGAAACCAGACTGAAGTGGGTTGAAGAGCGAATGGGAGGTGAGAAAGTGGAGGTAGCACAAGTAATGTCTCTTTTGAGGAATTTGGCTATGAGGGAGAGAACCGAATATTTTGGGGTTGAGAGAGATTTTCTTATTTTTTATTTTTTTAGATCTATGATACTGCAACATATTTGAATAATTATAGAACTGCTTCAGTGGAGGGGAGAATTGCTAATCAGGGAGTTGGGGAGGGGGATTGACTAAAATAGTGACATCTGTGAGAAGGTAAAAGAAGATGGGAACCTGAGCACACAGGAGGGATTAGGAGAAGGGGGGAAAATGACTGTAGATGCTGAGAATATAAAGGAGATCACTGACTTTCTTATTTTCAGAGAGTAATGAGATGAGACCTTTATACTTGAGTGAGGATGAAGCATGTATAAACTAGTTCTTGGTGCGTTAGAAGTTATACTACTTGAGAAACATAGCAGGATTACGAGGCAGTAGTTTGCAGTCATGAATGTAAAGTGAAACCAGTCAGCCGGGTTGGGCAATTTTTCTTCAGGAATGTTCAGCTCTGTAACTGTAGGCATGGATACCCCATTTTATCCATCAGTTTGGTGGAGGGAGAAAGCAGGAAGGGAACTAGAGTATTTACAAGGCAGGGAATAAAATATTGGACCTTGACTATGTGGGCTGGATAGGAGGGCAGTGAACCCAGGAAGAACTCATACAAGGTGAAGTGGTAATACTATGGTCCAGGGAAAATTGTGAAGCAAGAGTTAAAGTATTTGATGAGTGATTGTGAATGAGCAGGGATTTGGCAGATGTTTGCAACCTGTGTGAATATTGAGTAATATATCCTATTAGCAGGAGCTCAAAAGAGCAGGGATTTTTGTGAGCAGGAGGGAGAAAAAGGTGGGGGTAAGTGAGACTGTCAGGGTGTGACTTTAAGGTGAGAAACAGAACAACTTTTCCTCAAGAAGATCTCAGAGCAGGTAGTATCCAAATGGACCTCTTTAAAATAAAGGGTCAAGAGTTTGCTGATTCCAGTGGGCACAATGGAAGGTTTTGGGATAAGGAGAGTGGTGAGGAACAGAGGTGGAAGACTGGGACAGTTTAGAGATTTTTGTAGGGTGCAAAAGGGCACAATAATATATAATTGAGAAGAAAATTTAGTGGCAATGTCATTTGAGTAGTCTTTTTCTATAATCATCTATTATATCTACATTTCGGTTTCATGCTAACCCTCATCATTACTTTCCTGACCCTAATTTGCCATCCATCTCTCCCTTAAATTCTCAGTTTTGCTAAAAGAACAGGAGTTTGCCCTTTTCAGCATTTCTCACCCACACTAGATGTCACTGTTGCTTGGCTCCTAATTTCAGTCCTTCCATTGTGTATTCATTGTGACTGTTCAGTGTGGCAGTGATCGCTTCAGGGGCCACCCTTTGCCTTACCCACACAAAGACACATACACTCAAGATTTAATGAGATTCTGGCGCTTATAAAACCACTGAGGTGTTAAATCGCCTAGGGTTAAACAGAGCTTCTTATGTGTATACTCTATGAAGCTTATTTAGTTTTTGTCTGCATTTAGGAATTAAAAGACTGAGAGAGAACTCAAGACTGGAAATCTTCGCAGAAAACACATCTCCCTCTTTCTGTGAAAATATGGCATTTTACACTTAAATTCAAACTTAGTTAATGAGCTGCCTCCTCACCCTCTGTTATGGGGAGCAGGAAGCCTGGTGTGAAAATACTTAGGTACCGTGGTAATATTGCTGTGTGGTAAGAAATTTACTGGGCTGAGCTTGGATGCACTATTACCCCATTAGGTTGTCTACTTTTGGTTTCTGATCTAGGGGTATAGCACCAATTATGGTTGGTTTCTTAGTCCAGAGAAGAGTGTGGAAGACCCTGTGAGCAGAAGAAAAAGTCTAGGTTGTCATTTGCAAAACTGGCAAAGACTATAATCACTGTAATAACCAGAGCATAACCAGAAGTTGCCAGTAGCAATGGAGTCACTTTTTTTTTTTTTATCTTCCTGGCAACATCCTACTTACGAAATGAGAGGAACTTTAAGAAAGGATAGTGAAGGGCAGGTGGGAGGGACCATTATCTTTTGGAGTTTCAAAGAAGACCAAATATTTATTCAGTCATTCAGGTAACCAATATGTATTGCATAACTACCACGTGTAAGTATAGTTTGAAGTACTAAGGACATGCTGGTAAACAAAACTGAACTGATTCTCACTTGCATGGAACTTAATTCCACTGACACATGGAAGAGACAGAAATAAATGTGTATATTTTTTTTTTCAAAAACAGCCTTGCAGAAAGTAAAATGTTGTGATGGGATAGAGAGTATGTGGTGACATCTAGGCTGAGACTTGAGTGATAAGACAGAACTAAGAGATCACATGAGGGAGGGAATTGGTTTGTGCAGAGGGAAAGCTGACACCAGGGTCCTATGTCAGGAAGTGCATGGCTTGTTCAAGGAAGGGAATGAAGGCTGGACAAGCCAGCACACAGTGGGCAAACACAGAAGTGAAGATAGAGAGGCAGAGCTTGATGGGGTTACATCAGTGGGGTACATTGTGGGTCACATGTACTGGGTTTATATTTGACTGTTAGTCAAAAAGTGAATGACTGAAAGTCTTGTGTGGAGTTATGAAGTGATTTGGTTTATGTTTGTAAAAGATCATTCCGGACATTGACTAAAGAACTGGTGGGGTTCAGTAGAGAGCAGGGAGATCAGATAGGAGACAAGAGCAATGAGGCAGTGGGAGAGGTGGTGGGTTGAAGCATGCTGGAGAGGGTGAAGATTTGAGGTCCATCCTTTTAACAATGGACAGCTTTGCACCATTGACCCTGTAGGGTCTGTATTTGAAGTTTCAGGATGCTTTTTCATCAGTTGATTATTGGTCTTGTGTGAGGAGTGGGGGGAGGGGTAGTCAATGGCCACAGCAGAAGAAAGAGATAAGGAACTAATCTGAAAAGGGCAGGGAAGAATACCCACAGTATTTCTCTAATCACTGCTTTCATTGCCTAAATCATTAGTGTATTTCATTCTAGAGCAAACTTGCTAAAATTATTCTTATGATGAAGTTGAGAGTGTGTGTGTGTGTGTGTGTGTGTATGTGTGTGTGTGTTTTCCCTTTCATTAAATATGACACAGACCAAAAACAACCAGGCCAGTAATACCAGGAGATCCCTGGGTGCTGAGGTGTAGGGCAAGGACAGTCTTTTGATAAAATTCCTGAGAGGCCAGGGGAGAGAAAGCTAATTTGAGCTATGTTAACCTTTACAAGATAAATTCCAACAAATCCATGTGTGGAAATAGAGGAGGGACTGGTAGTAGTGGTAGTGTGGTTGTGTGTGCATACCCACACATGTAAGTCGGGACAGATGTATCACTGTATAATGCACTTTCTAGGGAAATGGGCCTCCATTTATAAACTCTTACTCTCTGTTAGTACTCTACTCCCAGATTCCTGTCTTGTACTGTAATCAGTTACCATGTTAGTCCCATGGACAGTGTGATGTTAGTGTACACATTTCACAGATGAGGAAGGTAAGAGCTAAAATAGGTAACACCACATGGCTAGTAAATAAATAGGAATTGAAACCCAGATCTGCAGTTTTGGTAATTACACTGTGCTGCCTCCCAAAGTCTCTTGCTAGTTACGTATTTCCAAAGTGACATTTTTTACTTATACAGAGTTGGCTGTTTGTAAAATTTTTATCTGTTTACTTTTTATAAAAGAAAGCTTTTTTAAAAGAAAGAAGTACATTTCTATCATTTTTAGTAACCAATCCTTTGTTGTACTTATCATATGATATACAGTAATACAACTACAATATTAATCTTTAAGAATTCTAACTACCCTAATCTGTCTCTTAAGCAATATTTTTATCTGGTGAACCCATAGAATTATGAGGCTTTTCACTATACAAACACACATGTAAGGCTGGATATATCCCCATCAACTATTCTTCCTTTCATATGTAACTAGTCTTCTTTTCATAAAACAAAGCAACATATTCTAACAGTGCTGGCAATGCTGAACAATAAGATAACCCTCTGTGTATTAGGGAGGGTTCTGTGTTGCAAGCATCAGATGCCATCTCTCCTTCACTTCAGCAAAGAGAAATTTGCTGGAAGCTCACTTGTTTGCTGAGGAGCCTAGAAACTCTGTAAACTGGCAGGAATGCAGGCAGGTTCAGCAGCATGAACCACCGCCGAGGTCATGCGGCTGGAATGGCCCAGTGAGGACACCTCTCAGCCTCTGCAGCTACCTCACCTTTGTGAGGACATTGGATTCTGCAGCTGGTACTGGGAAGATGCTTCTTGGTATGAACTCCAAACTGTCCTGCTTCTCTCTGTTGCTCACCTACAATTCAAATGGGGCAGGCAGGATCATTAGATTGACTAAGCCTGGGTTACCTGCCCTACCTGTCAGTGGCAGGGAGAAGTAGCCTGTGACACACCTAACTTTTCAGAGAGAGATGAAGCCTTACTTTGACCAGGTAGGAAGGGATTTCAGATGCTGGGCAATTAAAGGAATGACACATGTCTATTAAATTATAAAAGTAACATATTTTTAGGCATTAAGTGCTCACATAGAATTTTTCAGGTTTCTTGAAAAAGCAACATAATTCTGGAAAGAAACTACTTTCCCAGAGTATAGACTTCAATTATCTCAAAATAGCTACTGAGTTGGGGAGGGGTCACTTACTCTGCATTTGCATACAGATGATCTTGCCAGCCATTTGGTTCTGTGTTGAGAATTCCAATATGACATTCGGCAGTTATTGGAACAAAGACCGAGTTTGCGTCTTCCTTCCATTTATTTCATTTATCTCTGATAGGCTTTGTGGGAACAGTTTGTCTCTAATCCAAGCCATCAGAAGGGCTTTTACACGTTCCTTCTGGCGATGTCTGATTTTCAGTGTTCTTGGAGTAATCAGTTGGCATTTTTTTTAATTGAGCTCATTCAAAAGCGACTCCTCCCCTCAAAGGAATGTTATGTTTTTTAATTTTATTGTTTTGCTCAGAGATTAAGCATTTGTATCACTATATCTGAAATGTACCCTGCCAACCTATTAGGACCACAATAAAATTGATGTGGTGGTGTTTTAATTCACATGCTGATTTTAGTGTTTACCCCCCCTAGCTTTAAAAGCAAAGTGACCAGAGGACATGCAAAATGCCATATGAAATCTTTAATGTAGCATGTTTTTTTCATTATGCTGCAGTTTTATTCTGATGTGGTAGGAGCCTAGTTGAATCAGATCTATTAAAAACGAATAAAATAGCATTATTACAATACAGACAAAATAAAACTAATAGTGCTAAATGTTATGGAAATTGCAACTGTCAGCACAAGGCATTATGGGAACTGTAATAGAATTAAAAAAAAAGAAAAAAGCTACTCAAAGCAACCAAGCATTAATCTTGTCCTAACAGGGACACTCAGTATAGTCTAGATATAGTGGGATTTGATTCATAAATCACTATGCCCCACTCAATTGAAAAATCCATGAAATTTATGTGATCCTAAAACAATAGAGTAATATCCAAAACTCCTCAGTCTTTCTTCCTTCAATATCTATATAACAACCTGAAATTTATTTTTATAGTTTGTAAGTATACTGTACAGGGAACCCACAGAGTCAACCTCAAATAGATCTTCTTTGGGAAAGAAGCAAAGTATAGTACAAATTAGAGGGAAACAAAAAAAAATACAGGATTAATGTATATACAAAGAAGGGAATACAAAATTCAAGTAGAGAAATTCTTAGCTGTGGATGTTTCTGAAAAAGTGTTTTCATTGGAAAGGAAGTAAAAAAAAGAGTGTTAAGATAAATATTTTGCTCTTTCTGTATATACTAATTACTTATTGGTTCTTGGCTTTATACTAAGTCTCCTATTTTAGTACTTTTTGCATGCCAGATATTGTGCAGAGGATTCTGTATACCTTTCCAGTGTAATTTCTCATTAGCTCCATAAGATACATATCATTAGCTCCATTTTGAAATAAAGGAAACTGAGCCTTCAAAAAGTTAAGAAGAAAAAAGTAACTTAGCATTCGACCCTATCTTGGCCTCAATGTCTACACTCTGTATCCCTGGATGTACTGCTGCCTCTGCGTATCCCACTTCCTTTAATACTCATGGAATGCTCAAATCCATGCTAAGTCTTACTATGTCTACTTGAGGACAGGAATCATATTGACAATTTTTTATACACCATGCTTACCTACCATAGTGCTTCAGAGGCTCTCAGAAAACCAGTTGAGGGCGCCTGGGTGGCTCGGAGGGTTAAGCCTCTGCCTTCGGCTCAGGTCAGGATCTCAGGGTTCTGGGATCAAGTCCCGCATCAAGCTCTCTGCTCAGCAGGGAGCCTGCTTCCACCTCTTTCTCTGCCTGCTTCCCTGCCTATTTGTGATCTCTGTGTCAAATAAATAAATAAAATCTTTTTTAAAAAAGAAAACAGTTGAAATCATGAAGTTATTGATTCTTCCAGCCTTATAAGCTCCCAATTATAATCATTAGGGTATCTCTACAGTGAAGTTCAGCCTTCTGTAAAATTAGATTTGAAGCTCAAGTTAGAAATTAGATAGTTTAGGCAACCTCAATAGGGAGCAAGTACAGGTTTTGATGGACTATTATAATTATGAGGTCACGCTTGAGACCTTCCTCCACAGAGGGGAAAAAGAGAGAATATTCTTTCTGAGTGATTTACTGCTTTTTAAAATGTCAAACAAAAAATTTGGTTTTCAGTGGGGATCCACACATAAACAAATTCCATACCATTGAGATGTGTCAGTAGAATGAGACATAAGAAGTGATGCCTATTTTCCTAATATGCTTCACCTTGACCTAGATGTTTTCTTTCTTCCCTAGTCCACAACTGATACTTCTACTTCAGTATAAGGATGAGTTACTTCATTTGCTTTAACTCACAATTGACCAAGAAAAACCCACATTTCTACCATCTAACTCTCTCAATCTGTTAAAAAAAAAATCAGTTCATAGAAAGACATTATTAATTTTTCTAATGCAAATATTCCTTTTTTAATTACATTATTTTATTTTTTCAGTGTTCCAAGATTCATTGTTTATGCCCCATACTCTAATGCAAATATTCTTAATGATAAAGGGATATTTTTATAGAGATATTATAAGGTTTTCTCACAAAGTTTGGAAAACCAGTATATAAGACAAATAGATTATATTTGATATATATAATTACATACCTAGGCTGTGAAAGAATCAAGGTTGAAGTTGTTACAGACTCCTGCACTGAGTTATTCTGACTTTCATATACCATGAAATTGTTTAATTGTATTACATCATATTACATTATTAAATGTTTGAAAGTGTTTTGAGGAGATGAGATAATTTTTTGCCAAGAAAGAAAAGGAAGGAGTGTATAAAAGCTCAGCACTGAAAGAATATATTTGTATTCAAAGTTGAATGAGAACAATCATTGACTGTTTTCCTTTTTTAAATAAATCACCTGGCACAAGGTATCTGCATTACATATCAACCCCATCAGTGAACTTTTACCTGTAGTTGAGATAAAACCTGTAAAACCTGTAGGAAGAAAATTTTCTTGTTTATATTAAGATTATTGGGTTTAACCTTTTATTGTAAAAGCAGGTTAAAAATGTTCTTGCGTTGGTGGACTAATTTTGGGGGTAATTGGATTAAGGAAAGGATGTATGTTATTTGATATGCGATCACCCTGCTACCATTGTTCCAAAAATATTTATCAAATGCATATTCTGTCTTATGTAATGCATGCACATGTCACAGTGCAGGGATATAATAATGAAAGCAATATTATCATTGCCCTAGAATAACTCATAAATAAGGCTGTCAGAACCTTTCAATGTATTAGGGAGTTTGCTGATGATATACCTATGGCACTGTCAGAATAGGAAGATGGGATCACTAGCTAACCAGAGGATTCAGATCGTCTTCCTGAACATCTGAATTTTGAAAGATCATAAAGGGAAACTTTTTCATCAAGAAAGATAGTTGTT